>QLIY01000737.1:0-53480 GCA_003260075.1 Phallusia mammillata
ATTTTAATTAACATGCAAACATATTAAAAGTAGCTATAGGTTCTAATGCTTGGTAGTGTATTAAACCACCTTGATTTGGTTCTTTTTTTAAGTAGTATATTAAACTACTTTCTGGTTCAAAATCCAAAATCCAAGTAGTATATTAAACTACTTATGTAAGTCAGTATTTTAAACTGTGCATAAATTGGAATTTCTGCCAAAAACTGGAATCCTGTAGAAACAAGAGGTGGTTATTTTTTTGTTACATTTTATGTTTACCAGATTAAGTTGCCACTAGGGTTAGTCGTGGTCAACTAAACAGAATTTTATACCAAAAGTCACCACCAAATTTTAGTTGTGGTGTCAAAAAAACAATATTATTTACCCACAAAGTTGCCACTAGGGTTAGTCGTGGTCAACTAAACGGAATGTTGTCCCAAAAATCACCACCAAATTTTAGTTGTGGTGTCAAAAAACAAATAGTTTTTATCCCTAAAAGCTGCCACTAGGGGTTAGTCGTGGTCAACCATAAAAAAAATTCATCTCAAAAGTCACCAACAAAATTTAGCTGTGGTCAATGAAACAATATCAGTTCCCCCAAAAAGCCCCATAAGCAATTGAACTAGTTTAGAACATAGTTCAATTATGTTTATGTTATACTAATGGCCACTTGTGTTTTCTTAATGGATAAATTGGCCTTCGTTCATCTGGTACACGATTGGTTGAACTCCTATCGAATCGTACATGATTGGTTGAACTCCTATCGAATCGTACACGATTGGTTGTTCATCTTCTTCAGTGCAATTTGCACCTAACGTTATTTAAGTCTAACTCACAAACATTCCCACACAAACATACTTGTGGAACCGCCATCGTCCTGCGCGCCCCTATAATGCCGCCGCAACTAGATCACAAACAAAAACAAGAACAAGAAAAAACAACTTCTGAGCTCGCTAGCTATCTGACAGGCCTTGTAACAGCAGTTAGCCTATGAAAGTAAATGTGAGGCCGCCGCGCCTGGCAGTGTAAACTTCACCAAAAGCAAAGTTATGAAACAAACAGAGCTTTAAAGTGGGTTTACAAGGCCGAGTCAACATGAATGCGAGATTTGAGTAGGTATGGTAAGAAAAGTTAAAAGTAATAATAAAAAAAATGAAAAACCGGATAGTACTGAAAACCTGTGGAAAAAATAACGAACCGAACCTGAAATAAATGGTAATTAATACCTGTGGAAAAAAAACACGCATTTTTGCAGTCCAGTCTTTGTCACAGCATGTACAGAAGAGTGTGTGTATCTGCATGACATCGCAACCCAGCCACAGTCCAGGGTCTTCTTATGGAAGAATAAACTGAGAGTGGGTCGTTCAGCCAATACAGATGCACGGCACTGAAGGAGCAGTGCGACACCAAGCGACAATTCCCTACTTTACAATGCGCTCTAGCTTATGACAATAAGGGAAGACCACGAGAATGCCACGTATAAAGGCGTAAAACAGATAGAAATAAGACACTGCCACAAACAATAACAACATCATCATCTTCAAAGACGGATAGAAAAAGTCATCATCAAAGACGGACCCTCCCGAATTCAGACAGTTTTAGGGGGGAATTGAAAACAGCCTTAAGGTATTTTTAGCCGGCGTGCTCGCGAACCTTTCCTCTCCACTCTCCAACCGGCCCATTCGTCCGACGGATAGCGAAGTTTACTAGGAACGCCTGCACCGGTACCCGTCTCCGGTGGAATTTTGACTCCTGGGNATTTGTAGCACCAAAAAAACAAAAACAATTGGGCTTCCAATTCGCTGGACCAAACAATGGCGAATGGGAGGCCACGGCGCAAGTTAGCATAGAGTTATGGGCCTAGGTGGAAATCTCGCATTCAGTGTTGACTATAACGCAGCAGTCTCTTATGAATAACTGACAGCCCGTAATTTTTGAAGTTGAATATAGGGTATGAGCTTCAGGGAGGAGTGCTGGTTCTGAAGAGTCTGAAACATAGAAAATAAGTTAAGAAATTAAGTACCATGTCCCAAACACATTTGTGTTATGGCATATGTCCTGTGCATCCCTTTAGTCGATATCCAAATCTAATTCTCCCTTACATTATACGATTATACGAAAAACTTTCTTATTCTTAGCACATATATGGCAAATGTAGCAATAACACATAGCACAGACAACCAGTGATAGATTCATATTGTGACACAAATTCCCCCCCTATAAATTACAAAATTCCCCCCTGGTTGGGAACTAGTGTGGTATGCAGATATTTTACTGAATTGGCCAAACAAATAATTTTAAAGTCGTAATTGCAGTTGGTAGAAGACGGTGGCTCAAAAAATGTCCCTTACCTTGGGTTGTCGACAAGTTTACGTGGATGGCAAGGTTGAATCCAAACAGCAACGAAATCCGAATCGCCTGTGCAAAAGATATCTCAGTTATTACCAAATACGCCACAAGGCTAATGAATAGAATGGAGATCGGGCTCGGGTTTCTTAAAGTAAACGGGCTCGATTTGGGCCTGACATTACACTTTGTGTCAGCATTTAAAAAAATAAATTTAGCAAACTAAGTAGCCAGTTGCTGGACATGACCGAATGTCAAACATCCCTAAAACGCCCTGTTTCTTTTCTGGGGCTTAAATGTATACGCCTGGCAATCAAACTTTCGGGCCTAAACGGGCTTCCCAAAAACGATTCGGGTTGGGCCGGGTTTCGGGCTTGTACTTTCGAGTTCGGGCCGGGTTTGGGCTCCAGTTTCAGACCCGTTTACAACTCTGGAGAGGGAATTCTTGATTTCGGATTCGGTTTGGGTTTGGGATTCTTTACTCATAACGTAAAATAAACTTACGTTTAGCTTTCAGCAGCTTTGCCCAGAGGAACAATGAGCCAAGTCACGTCATGTCGCGTGCATTTGTTCAATCTTATCACACAGCACCTTGAAAAGACACATAGTAGTTGAAGATTGCTGTGAAACTACTTATTGCTGTTGTCGGGTTTACAGTTATTACATAGATCAGATCCCCCCCCCCCCCCCCCCCCCCCCCCCCCCCCCCCCCCCCCCCCCCCCCCCCCCCCCCCCCCCCCCCCTTTTTTTAACGGTGTTCGAACCCAGTGCGGCCCAGGAGTACAAATCCCGGCCTAATTTTATCGCCTGATACCATTCGGCCGACAGTTTTCGGTAACGTATGCTGCAAAACTTTTTACTGGCACCACATGTCGGTTTTATATAGTGTTTTTTATTTTCTCTCGCAAAAACTTTGGTTTCAAAAGCCTTCCCTTAATTTAGGCTCGTGCAATGACAGGGTATACCTACTAATTTCATGTTAGGTAATACTACGAAAACATTTCGCTAAATTGTTAATGTTTGGACAGATAGAGTGGAATAACACTAATATCTCCTTGCATACTGTATCTAAATATTTAGTTACTGCGCAGATATTTAGGCGTATAATTGTTTAGCTATTCTTCAGTGCCCCTTCATTATTGCAAACGCCTGCAAGGGAGCACTAGCGCCCACTTTTAAGAACCATTGGTTTAATACAAATTAATAATCCTCAAACCTGTTTGTAGCTGCTGTTTCACAGGAAGGTTATAACGCGAAAACGGATTTAAATTGGTGTTTTTCAGCTTCATGGAGCTCCCTCTGGTGACAGAAATATCTAGACTCCTCATCTAGTAATAGAAAATGTAGTTTTATTTGAAACTTAGTTACAGTGAAAACTACAAATTGCAGAATTAAGGATATCAATGTGCAATATTATGCATTAAATAAACCTGCAGTCAGATACAGTAAGCACAAGGGTACACTAATAATGCCTGCTTCATAGGGGGTCAGAAAATCGGAAAAATACTTTACAAAACCGCTTGTCTTATGTGTTTTGGGTTGTAAGTAAACGTAACGAAATAAGTATAAAATGTTATGCGTTAAATGCGACAAATACTAAAAAGTACTGCTGTAGGTGCAAACACATACCAGGCAAAAATACAGAGAAACATAAAATACCATAGAAACAAAACTCACCAGTCGAAAGTTTGTTAAATCGGATGAGCCCACCCACCCGAACGAACGTTGACACGTTCCCATAGCAACGGTTGATGACGTCACCGTCGTTGTGCATGCATGGACGGAGCCAAGAAGCGGACAAAAATTGCAAAGATAATTGTAAACACAAAAATTCGTACACACAACGTAACATGGATCATTTCATTTATCGCCAGCATTCGCTGCGTATTTAAAATTATTGCCAGCCGTCGCTGGAGTAAAAAGAGCCATTTTGCAAACAGCACAAAAATGTAAAATAAGATTGGCTCACTTCATTTATCGTCAGCATTCGCTGCGTATTTAAAATTATTGCCAGCCGTCGCTGGAGTAAAAAGAGCCATTTTGCAAACAGCACAAAAATGTAAAATAAGATTGGCTCACTTCATTTATCGTCAGCATTCGCTGCGTATTTAAAATTATTGCCAGCCGTCGCTGGAGTAAAAAGAGCCATTTTGCAAACAGCACAAAAATGTAAAATAAGATTGGCTCATTTCATTTATCGACAGCATTCGCTGCGTATTTAAAATTATTGCCAGCCGTCGCTGGAATAAAAAAAGCCATTTTGCAAACATCACAAAAATGTAAAATAAGATTGGCTCGTTCATTTATCGCCAGCATTCGCTGCGTTTCGAGACTTGTTGCCAGCCGTCGCTGGAGTAAAAAGAGCCATTTTGTAAACAACACAAAAATGTAAAACAACATTGGCTCACTTCATTTATCGCCAGCATTCGCTGCGTATTGAAAATTATTGCCAGCCGTCGCTGGAATAAAAAAAGCCATTTTGCAAACAACACAAAAATGTAAAATAAGATTGGCTCGTTTCATTTATCGCCAGCATTCGCTGCGTTGTTAGAATTATTGCCAGCCGTCGCTGGAGTAAAAAGAGCCAATTTGCACACAAGACAAAATGCAAACAAGATTTCGTTCATTTATCGTACATATCGAACGTTAGGTGGACACACCCCATTGGACATTTCATATTATCTCCGAAAACTGCGAAACACATCCGTAAAAACTGTTTTACATCACCACGTTTCGCAACAACTGTACTGAAGTGACTCATTTTTTCGTATTCACCATACACAACATTGTACAAATTCTCAACGACTTTAACTGGATTCTAAACCGTCACGTTTTGCCTTCGTGGTAAACGTATAGTCTAAAGTCTCACCAATACTCTTACCCTAAATCCGCAAAATAATACAAAAAAATAAACGCAGGACCGTGCACAAGCCCTCAAAGAAAAATGCGAAAAATTAACGTAAATTAGAAGCAAGAAAAAAAATGCGCCGCGTAAAAGCATGCTGTGTTCAAGTATTGGTGAAACAAAGGCTCAAAGTTTTCCATTTAAACTAAGCGTAATACCCCCCCCCCATTCGCTGCGTTGTTAGAATTATTGCCAGCCGTCGCTGGAGTAAAAAGAGCCAATTTGCACACAAGACAAAATGCAAACAAGATTTCGTTCATTTATCGTACATATCGAACGTCCCCCCCCCCAAAATTATTGCCAGCCGTCGCTGGAATAAAAAAAGCCATTTTGCAAACATCACAAAAATGTAAAATAAGATTGGCTCGTTCATTTATCGCCAGCATTCGCTGCGTTTCGAGACTTGTTGCCAGCCGTCGCTGGAGTAAAAAGAGCCATTTTGTAAACAACACAAAAATGTAAAACAACATTGGCTCACTTCATTTATCGCCAGCATTCGCTGCGTATTGCCCCCCCCCCCCCATTCGCTGCGTTGTTAGAATTATTGCCAGCCGTCGCTGGAGTAAAAAGCCATTTTGCAAACAACACAAAAATGTGTACCAAGATTGCCTTATTTCATTTATCGTCAGCATTCGCTGTTATTTGAGGATTATTGCCAGCCGTCGCTGGAGTAAAAAGAGCCATTTTGTACACAACAGAAGATTGGCTCGTTCAGTTATCGTACATATCGAACGGTAGGTGGACACACCCCATTGGACATTTCATATTATCTCCGAAAACTGCGAAACACATCCGTAAAAACTGTTTTACATCACCACGTTTCGCAACAACTGTACTGAAGTGACTCATTTTTTCGTATTCACCATAC
Source organism: Phallusia mammillata (assembly GCA_003260075.1). Lineage (NCBI taxonomy): Eukaryota > Metazoa > Chordata > Ascidiacea > Phlebobranchia > Ascidiidae > Phallusia > Phallusia mammillata. Next base: position 6,099 of record QLIY01000737.1, read on the forward strand.
ACAACATTGTACAAATTCTCAACGACTTTAACTGGATTCTAAACCGTCACGTTTTGCCTTCGTGGTAAACGTATAGTCTAAAGTCTCACCAATACTCTTACCCTAAATCCGCAAAATAATACAAAAAAATAAACGCAGGACCGTGCACAAGCCCTCAAAGAAAAATGCGAAAAATTAACGTAAATTAGAAGCAAGAAAAAAAATTCGCCGCGTAAAAGCATGCTGTGTTCAAGTATTGGTGAAACAAAGGCTCCAAGTTTTCCATTTAAACAAAGCGTAATGGTTTTGGAACTTTGTCAAAGCCGAATTGGAGTTGTACAGCATTGTATGTGATAAACCCGAAAAGTAGAGTACAAAACAGCATAGTTGAGGCAAACGCAATTTTGCAAACAGTTATTGTAGATGTGCAAAGCAGTAAATAGATTTCGCACAATCTGACCCAATGTGGATGTCCAAACAACGATCACAAAATCGAAAAAGCTTAAAACACCGTATTACAGTAAATAACAATCAACTTCAAATAAGTGTTTTTTTACATATTTCAAGTGTTGTTTTTTTCAAGTCCAAACAAATTTTCCAGCAAGTTTATTACAGGAATGTCCTTAAAAAGGTTTGCGAAAATGCAATTCGTTTGTCCGTATGTGTATAACGTTTCTTCAATGTCTTGATGGTCCTGCAATGCTTTTTTGATATAAGTTGGTGCTCTTTTCGGGATAAGATGCTTTGCGTTTACGCATGGGATGTTTCCATTTTGTTTCCATCTGTAATGCATTAGAAAGTGCTATGGTAAATTTATTGAAATATTAACAATTTATCGGTAAATTACATGCTGTGCGACAAGTAAATTCGTCAAAGGAAGACGGAATGTATACGAATAAATCGTAATTTCGGTTTCAAAGTTAAATGTTGTTGCCATTATTAACACGGAATAAAAGTTAATAGTATACCAACAGAAATAACCCCATTAGCGCTGTCAATATTGCCAAACTATACTTTAGCCTTCTGAAATTGGTCTTAAACGACTTTTTGTCTTACTACTGCCGTTTAATAGCAAGCGCACAGTTGCTACATGGTCTACTATGCTTTGTTTTGAAACCAAAGCATGTAAACAAGCCACACAAAGCGTAACAACGTATATAGTGACGTCATAAACATTTAGGAATGTATCGATAAACGGATATATTTTAGGCAAAAAAGGCACAAACTTTGTGCTTCTATGCACTATTAAATGAAATATTACGAAATTATCTGATTTCTTTAAGACGTGATGCATAATAAAACATGAACACACTTTTTATCAAAGTAGAAAAGGTCGTACATCACTGACCAACAGCAGGTTGCTGTGTGCAATTTCAATCAAACCACTCAAACTTTATGGCGAGTTTCTAGAGGCAAAAAGCGCCTCACGCACAAAACGCGCCCGCTTCTGAAACAACGTGCAGGTGTAACTGCCCTGTGATAAACTAGACATGCGAGCTATAATATTGAAAATTGTTAACAGCTGTACACATGACATGTTATATTAAGTTATCCATATACAATTAGGGTGTTTTTTTAAGTAATTGAAACCAAACGTAAATTCTTCATAAATGTTTTGTTATTTACATTTTAGAATACACAAATGTGTCCATATGCTTTAGAATTAAAACACTAGCCAAAATTGTGACCAAATGTCTTACTCATAAAACGTTAAGCTACAACTTATAACACCATTGCCGGTAATACCGTTTGCCTTATTTACCTGAAACTTAAGTATCTCTGAAGTACGTGCACCAAAATATTTATTCTTTAAACTTTTTAACTGCCACAAAATTCATTTAAACCTACCTTTAGCTTTCAAGCAGTTATCGGATGATTTTTTCCCCGCCCGCTTCCACATTTAGGAAATTGCTTTTTAGTTTTTCACAATTACACCTAAAATATAAAAAGTAAACAAAAAGCCAACCTATAATTTATCATTTACATTTCTATAACGGTGTTCCTTTGCAAACTTATCTGCTGGTAACTGGCGTAATGATGCTTTTATTACATAACAAGAGTAATTTAGCTATTTTACCAGCAACTAGTGAACCGACCGAATAACAATGGCTTTATTATTTACAAACAATTGACAAAACAATCGATTACTTCTAAATAATCAAGTTCATAACACGTGGCACAAACTTACCTTATAACAGGGGAATTAAATTTGGATGTTTTGATGATATTTAAAGATTACTTAGCCATGCCGCCATTTTGCTCTCGTTCAGTATTTCATCTTGTGAAGAAGAGACTTGCGCAGATCACGTGATTAAGAAAACAAACGTGTTGTCTATAGAAATCATTATCGACAGTTTCAACATAAACTTTATGCTGGTGTTTTATGTGATTATTTAAAGTTATAACTGTGTTTCAGCAACTACTCATGCTGTAAACTACGGTAGCTAAACATGTTTCAGTCTGTTGGTAACTGCTGCCTTCTTGTATGTTCAGCGATCTAAACTGAAACTTAAAATAATGTAATATAAGTGGGAACGTTAATTTAAGTCAGAGGGTCAACTTAAAGGTCATGGTTAGATTTATTTCCATTGCTTGCAACAAACTGTATCCAATGAATATAGGTTAGTTATCAGGCATATTTCAATACTTTTCTATTGCTCAACAGATAATTGAAATAACATTCCGAGGTTTGGAGGTCTCATTCTAGACGTCTTCATCAGGTGATGACACACTACCCTACACAATCGTTTTTATAACACTTATTACCAGTGGTGGAATTCAAATTTTTTTGTCAGCCGGTTCCATCACAGAAGTCATATTTTTCAGCAGGTTCTGTTACAAAAATTCATATTTTCCTTGACAGTACCCGGTAAAGCTAACCGGTTCGCTGATCTCATAAAATTTCGTGAGACGGTTCTATAGAAGCGACGCGAACCGGCTGAATCCCATCACTGCTTATAACAGTTTTGCTCTTGTTTCAGGTTTTGTACAGGTGTAATAAAGGTTGTTGGCCAGGGGGTGCACCTTGAATGCTCACAGTATTCCCAAGTATGCACAGGATGCTTATGAACTTAAATTAACACATAAAATAATCGGAAATGCTGGTGCCAACATAATAAAAACGGAATATATGAAAACGCATTACTGCTTATGCTATGATGATATGTTGTTCTTGTCAAAGGTTTGCTTAGATGACCCTTTCCATGTAGACGTTTAGTTTTGACTTACAGCACGGTTTGGCAAACTTTCAGTTAATTAGCATATAAGTCTGCACTTCGAAAATGCAAGTTTCAGTGTTGAAGATGAAAATAATGTGTGTGTTTCTGGCATAAAAAGTGGTACTAAATAAACGCACAACGAAAAAAGTAATATATTCTACTATCGCCACAACAAAAAATTAAGTGGGGGTTACAAACTTATATTTGTGTAATTGTGACCAGGCTCTTTTCACTTTCTTTGTCTTTCGCAGAAAAAGGCACAAATTTACATTTTTTGGATTTTACTTTGTACTATATGCATTTGAATACATTTGAGAAATCGTAAAGCAACGACAAATCATCAATCACTTGTGTCTAACGTACCTATTACAAAAAAAATGTGGAAATGAATTAGTAGGGTAATTTGTTTGTGGAAGGATTTTCAAATTTGTCATCACATTTCAGAATATTGAAATAATTTGTTGTTTGACCACAAAAAACACAATAATCACGCAACAAAATACGGATTCGGACAATACAACGCTTTTTGCATAGCAGCAGCGTTACATGGAACTGGATATACACCGGCTTGTGTCCTGTTATATATAAAGCTGCCCGCTGTATGCATACAAGCTCCAGCGATTGAGTCAAACGGCCCACGCCGCAAGCGTGCTGGATTATCGAAGTCAATGCATTCGCAGGTGTATTTCACGAACAACGTCCATTCTCCTTTGCACTCAAACGTATGATTACCATAGTGGATCTGGTGAAAAAGGTTTAATGCAGTTGTTTAGGGGAGGAATTTACTTCAATTTTCGCATGTGGCTTGTAGTTTTGACACTCTAGCTCTGGGAATAAAACCTGTACAGCTGGTAAAAGAGCCAATTTTAAATGATCTTTGTATGGTTAAGAGTCTACGAAGTGTGTATTGTGGTGGAATGAAAACGAATTTACTTCAAATTGAACATGTGGCTGGTAATTATTGACACTCTAGCTCTGGAAATAAAACCCGTAAAGCTGATAAAATGACCCAATTTTAAATAATCTTTGTAAGGTTAAGAATCTACTATGTGGTGTGTTGGGGTGGAATAAAAACGTTTTGGATTGTTAAGTGAGGAATTCGTCTATAAAGGTTGGGAACCACTGGTTTAATGTATATACAACAGTTTGCATAAAAAATCACCGAAAAATAATACCGTTTTGAAAACGCCTCGAACTGCTGTTGAAACTTCAACTCTAACTTTGTTCCAATCGATGGTATGTTGACATTGCGGCCCGGAATTGCATACAGGACATTGACAAGATGGAATCGGAGATGACCAACGACGAGAAAATTGGCAAACAGCGTTTGATTTACCCTAAAATTTACAATTAAGTGAAAATTAGGTTGACTTTATTTCGCTTGGTGAAAGAATACATAGCGACACAACTGCACTTGAGCAATTACAAAGAGCATAAAACTTGCAATAGAAAACAAAAACGATTTATATTTGGTTGGTATCCAACTGACCTTTAGAAGAAATCCTGGTTTGCAACTGAATTCACATTTAGAGAGGAAACGGTTTTGAGATGTGCATTGCTGTATTCTGTTGTCGTCTGGTGAAATATGGACAAGCTAACAAAGCAAAAAAAAGAAGTTTGAACAAGAGGTGTATGGAAAAGACTCGTAATAAACATGTTTTTTTATGATGCCCATTACAGCAAAAGGTGTTAAATTTTGCACGAACGCTAGTTTAGACTCACAAGTTTTGGTAAACGTATTTACTAGTGCTGAAAGCTTTTAAAGTGAAACAAAAGGCGTAGCATAACCTATCCGCCATACAGTCCAATGCGGTTAAGATAATAATATTTTAAGCTGAAAATCGGGTGTAATTTTGTTGTATATGTGACTTTTATATTGTTTTGCCACTGAATCTAAAGTTTAAAGCAGCTTGAGAAGTTTTAACCCATTCGGCACCATTTCTGACAATCACTTTTAGATTGACTTACTTGAAAAGATGTAAACAAGCACACAGCCAAGGAATGCGATAACAATAACTATTGTCACGAATAAGAGTACTCGCCGCACGACCTTGTACTTTTCCGATTCTGCAAAGCAACCGCGATGTATTAGGTTAATCAGCATAAAATTTAGAGAAATTAGAGAAATAGCTACGCCGAGTTTGGTCCCAAATATTTGGCTGCTTACAACCATGTTAAAAGACGCGACTTTTCGCGATGTTCAATTATGAGACCAAATCAATTTTCTGTTACTCCTTACAAAAATGCAGCCGTCTTTATTTATTCTACTCCATGGTACATTTAAATAAGTCAAAAAAATCATGATAAAAATCGCTTCTTTATATTTTACCTTTGGTTTGCGAATTTCCATCGTTTGTTCCTAAGGCAGTTGTCAGGTTGGACAATATTGACGAAAGTTCACTGGTGCTTGGTGACCACAAAACAACTGAACTATCAAAATTTTCTGGCAATTCGCTTGGCGTCTCAGCTAAAACAATATGCTTCGGAAAAGTTTGTTCGTCATCAAAAAGACCTTGATTAGAAAATCAGAAGTTAGTTCAAATTCTGTCCAAAAGTAATAAATAATGAAATCTCTCCGCTTAAACAAATTTGGCCAGGGAAACGAAGTTATTAGCCTTCTGACTATGGAACACTATATACGGATCTGTTGACAAGTTTAACGATGGAAATAACGGCCCGAATAGACGGAAAAAGCGACATGCTTTATTTTTCAAACGTTTCTTTATTTCACGTGACTATAGTGGATTTAAACGGGTGTAACTGATGTGGCCTTCGTATCACTGATAATGGCAAGAGCATTTGGCGAAACGTTGGAAATAAAGCATGTCGCATTTTACGTCTATTTGGGCCGTTATTTTCTTCATTAAACCTTCTGACTAGTTTGTAGTTTATATACATACAATGAAAACTGCAAAATTCCAAGCAACCACAATCTTTCATATGAAAACCTCAAGTTGTCTTGAGATCAACTAGTAAAAAACACGAAATTTTGTAGTTTTTTAGTAGGCCTATTGAAGAATAAATAAAACTAACTTAGAATGTCAAAACCAAGTTTTACCTGCAACCTAAATTTAACCATACCTTGATTTATATTTTTGACAAGCAGAGGTTTAGTTTCATCAGTCAAGGAATCACCCCTTGAACGACTGCTGCGTTTGAAAGCGGCTCGCATCGCATAAACATCGTCCAAATCGTCAATTGACTCAGGAATAGAAGTTTCTAGAATATCTTTCGGCAGCAAAGATTGTCTGCTATTCTTTCCGTGACTACGCAGGATCTTGGAGCAACCTGCCTTTTGCTTGGTGGATGATCTTAAAGCTTTTTTGCGGAAAGTTTTATCGGCTATTTGGATACTTTTTGTACTTCCACTGCCTATTTCATACATTTTTCGTTCCTTGAAATAATAACTGACTGATAAGCTCAGGTTTTTAAAACAAGGAAGGTATAATGGTTTTGTTTATTGTTTGCTACACTTGTCTTAGGTAGCCCAAAGGCACTTGACTTTCTTTTGGCATCTTTGAGGTTTGCTTTCGTTTTGTGTTGCACAGCATAAACGTCTTTCCAAAAATATGCTATTTCGTGACAAAAGTATTTTGCAAACTCTAAGCAACCTTACAGGTACCAACGTAAAGAATGCAAACGAGTTGCCAAAGGGAAGTATTGGGCCTTCTGAGTTGTCTTAGGCGAAATGTAGCAGCCACTAAACGAAACCTTATTTCCTTGAAAAAGCCCAAACTTATTCAGTCAGTTCTTACTTCAAGAAAAATGGCATAATATAAAAAATATCCAAATAGCGGATAAACTTCTGGGCTGCCTTAGGCCAAATGTAGCGGCGATAAAACGAAATTGAGATTATTGTAAAAAAAACTTACACCTGTTTTTTATTTATTTTTTGAATATATTCTTGTTGTGCCAAAACCTCCTTTGATAAAATTTATGCAACCTTTTAACATCACAAAAATGCAGATATGATCTTGAACATTCACAAACACAATAAAGTGAAAATAATGTGACGGCATAATTTGCAAACCAAAACGGGGCATAATAATTCAAATTTGTGCACCAAAGGTTTTCGCTTCAAATGGTAAGAAACTAAAAGTGTTAACTTAAAACTTGTTTTAATATTGCAATTTAACAGAGGCACTATCCGAATTTAAATATAATGGTGGAAAGACCACAAACCCTTGGCGGTTACGCCAAAAAACGCCTTACCAGTTTCAGTTTGGAAAGGCTACGTCGGGGCCCGGCCAGCTATGAAGAAGGGGTTGGGCTGCGCTTATGAAAGTACAGTACAGTGGAATAAAAAAAAAAGATGGCGGTACAATAATGGGTAAGCTGTAGACAGTGTATCCTGTTTGGACCTATAAGGTCTGAAGTTAAAATATAAATATATTGGGATAAATCTAGTTTCAATGAAGAAGCTCCAGGTTTTGACAGCCTGGCTTACAGTTACAAACAACAATACATGTTTCAAAAAAATTGTCACAAAGTGGAAATGGAACTTATTGCACTGTCGGGTTGTAGAATTGGTGCGATCTGACGGCATAATATAGCCAGTATACTTTAATCATCTGTTATAATTGGGCAAATGACTCAAATCGACTGCTTTTTTGGTGTCCTTGCTGTTTACGATTTTACACAAATTTGATGAATCAATTGACAATGCAAATTAAATTTACTTGATTTATAAAAATACATGTCATGGGCTGCAATTCAATGACTTTTTCATGACTTCGGCATTGCATGGTGGTGCGTAGACCCCGGCTTTCACCATTTTGTTGACGAGATTAGCTAAGGTGTGTATACAGGATCCCGATAAAGATTGAAAATTATTGCATTTTATGGATTTGCGTGTAGGCAAATCATAACATTCACATCTCCATCTAAACTCCCAATTTAGTTGTCCTACACATTGAAGTGATCGATTGCCGTAATGAATCTGCAATAAAAGAGCAACTTGATCAAAAATGCATCATTTTAAAGGTTGTTTTCGTGGACTCGACTTAAGCACACATAACTATCTTGCCTCAAAATATTATGTTGTGAAAATTGTTGTAAACTGAGAACAACAGCTAAACACAAAACGTAACTTACATGTAGAGCATATATTTTTAAACGGAGGTAAATTTATTTAGAAAGGTTGTATTTGACATGCGTTGTGGTTAAATATAAGTAACTTCATTTGCCTTACAAGATAAAATTCAAAAATATTCAGAACTGCTGCTTAAGTAAAACGCACACCAATAAGTTATTGTTAATAATTTAATGACAGTGTAAATAAAGTAAAATCCTAATCAGTTTTTCATCCTATATTCTTTTATCCGACACTTCTGCAACCGATTATATAAATAAAAGAGAAAGGGGTTCTGCTGAAGCGAAATAAAGAGTTTATATCTCATATCTTCTGCTTGCTTGCTACCTTTAGAGGTAGAGCTACTAACCTAAGGAGCCAAGTCACAAACGTTTGCTAAATTCCTATAGATAGCGTAAAGNGTTTCTTCGACATTTCTGCAACCGATTATATAAATAAAAGAGAAAAGGGTTTTGCTAAAGCGAAATATAGAGTTTCGATCTCCTATCTTCTGCTTGCTTGCTACCTTTAGAGGTAGAGCTACTAACCTAAGGATCCAAGTCACAAACGTTTGCTAAATTCCTATAGATAGCGTAAAGAGCTCATCTATTTTAGGGTTAAGGAACTGAGAAAATTTTAATGCTAGTTTTATCATAAAACTTCACTCCAACCGTAATATCCTAAACCGCCAGCATTTTCATGATAATATTTGGTCGTTTGCACTATAATATTTGGTCGTTAATAATTATCGCTTTATTGGACTGCATGTCAGTTCTTACCGTTTTGTATATGCCAGGTAAAGTTTTTGAAACAGCTCCTTCAAGTTTGATCCAGTCTATAGAATACTCACAATGAGGTCCAGTGTAACAAGGTGGACATTCGCAAACGGGAATCGGTTCCGACCAATGACGATCGATTCCGCATTTTACGTTCGGTGTTCCCTAAAAGTTAAAATTGAAAAGAAAGATTTTACGATATATTAGCAATTTAAATTTTTTTCAATTCAATGTTTTATTTGTCACGCTTTGAAATTTAAACAATTGCATAACCAAAATATAACGAACGTAGTAGAAGCGCGACCGGCTCAATGAGAGCCAAACATTGGCCATCGAGTCACTTGACCCGTAGCAATTCAATTCATTTGTCTTGAATTCGATATTTTTGTCTATAATATTAATATAATCTAGAATTTCTATGTCTGGTAACAACGTTACTTTTAATATTAGTATCAACATGCCTATATGCCCGGTAACAACATTATAGTTAACATCAGCGTGTTACCGGTATGGAAAACTTGACATTTTAAACATTATGCTGATACTATGCTGACAATGTTCATTTTGACGAAACTCTTAGAAAACCATTAAATGATAAAATTCAATTAAAAGCCTTCACTATTAATGTATGCATAACATATTAGCCTATTTGTACAGAGTCTACAGAAGGAAGGAACTTTGTGTAAACAACACTAACCTTTAACACAAAACCAGGTTTGCAAGTGAAGGAGCAACTGGAAAGAAAATGATATTTAGAAGAACAGTCTTGATTTCTGTTTGTTGTTTGTGTTGGCGCTGGACAAGCTGTACGTTTTGGAAATTGAATATTATTAAAAACCGAAATTTAACGTCAATTTGTTTGTTGATTTAATACTAACTTGAAAAGATGTAAAATATGCCGCATGCCATAATGACAGCCACAAGAAGAAGAGCTACCAGACAAAGGATTTGGGTCATCTTCTTCAATCCAACCGTTTCTACAAAATACACAACGTAGCAAAAACGGTTTGTCGTTTAAACATTTTTGTTTTACGTTATTTGAACTAAAATATATAAAGCCGCTGTCAACAGCTATAGTTAAAAAATACAAATAATCATTTAAAATTACTCTTTTGGGCGTTGTAGGAATCAAGTGTTGTTTCTAGGGTTGGGTTCGAGTTGACATTAGAAGATTCAGCAGAGTTTGGCAACCAAGATTCCACTGTACCAGCCGAACTTTCTGCTGGGTCGAATGGTGTGTCGGTCAAATAAATGTGCTTTGGAAATGTTTGGTTGTCGTCAGCAAATCCTTACAAAAACAAAAATTAAATACACTGTAGCGGCAAATTGCTACCAAATACTTCGCGTACTGAATGTATAGCAGGCCTTTTTATTTCAGCGGTTGGTTTTGTACAGAGGAGGGATTCAGTCGGTTTGCACCGGTTATATAGAACCGTCTCACAAAATTATCTGCCCCCCCCCCATCAGCGAACCGGTTAGCATTACTGGTTACTGTCAACGGACTTTTTGTGACAGAACCGGTTGAAAAAAATGACTTTGTGATAGAACTGGCTGAAAAAAATGAAATTCCATGACTGGTTTTATACCTTTTGGAAGAACCATAGTTGTATAAAAAATCATTACGTGTATGAACTATATACGTCCAATTTTTTCCAAAGTTCTGTTTACGTAAATGTGTAAAGTATTTTAAATAAAAATTAGTGTGTAGTATAAGTGCGAAATCTTCGAATATTAAGACCTTAGATAGTAACACACCTTGTTTTCCTTCGTGGCCCAGTAATGGTGATAATTCGTCGTAAGGGGAATCATTGATGTCGTGTTTAAAGGAAGCACGTATAAAGCAAACGTCATACGAAAAATCTCCCGTCCCGGACGGTCCCGGCTTTGATGCTTGCAGAAACTCCTTTGGCAACGGAATAGTTGCATAGTGTCCAGCTCCATTTTCGCTAAACTTTTTTCTCAGTACTTTCCTTATTGGCACTACAGGCTTTCTGCGGCCTGTTTCGGTTGTTTCTTGCATTTTGTGTATTTCTTAAGCTTTAAGTCTCTCGCAAAACAATCCAAGAGTTCTGTTTTATGACTACCAGCTTGGTTGCAGCCTAAAGCATCTATTTTGACGAGTTGTTACCTCACTGATGTTGGCAAGGGCTTTGGACAACTTTCGAGGCTGCTTTGAATGTGCTATTTTTGTTAAAGCGTGAAGCTTTTTTGTTGACGTGTGCAAATGCAAAGTGTCGTGTCTTGCTACTTTCGGTGGGCAACACGGTGTCTCTCGGTATTTTGTAATATTCCAACAAATATATTTCTGTGATATCATTTAGTTTACTTTCATTAGAGAATATATGTACTTCATATTCCACTTGCAAAGTCATGAAAGTGTATTGAAAAAACAACAACGGTTAAATCAGAAACATCTGTTTTAAATCTACATGCAAATGCTACGACATCAAATGCTTTTTGTTCACTGGTGGTTTTCAATGTTTAGATCAGGGGTTCCCAACCTTTTTTCGATCTCGTACTACTTGGACGCTTTGTACTGCCACGCGTACCACTTCTTGCAGAACAACTTATTTAATCGAATCTTGTTTTATTAAGAATAATAATATTGGCCTACTAAAATATTACTAAAGCACGACAACTAAATTTAATGATATTTTTGTTTTTGCTTACTGTCCACCAATTGGCCGAGCAATCATTTGCCGTAATCAACGCCCACTGTCCCACAGCGTTGTACGGCTTTTCAAAGCAACTGTGCTTCTTGTTGGCAATTGACATGACCTGTAGTTTGTAGATCGTAATGAACGAAACAACAGAAATAGTTACGTAACAATAAGAAGAGGCTTGGGGATTTTTTTTGGTAAACAAAACCAGATAGAATGTTGTGAATCCAATTTTTTGTGAAAAAAAACGAAAGCTACTCGCGTACCACTTAAAAAACCTTCGCGTACTGACCAACGANGAAATAGTTACGTAACAATAAGAAGAGGCTTGGGGATTTTTTTTGGTAAACAAAACCAGATAGAATGTTGTGAATCCAATTTTTTGTGAAAAAAAACGAAAGCTACTCGCGTACCACTTAAAAAACCTTCGCGTACCACTAGTGGTACGCGTACCACCGGTTGGGAACCCCTGGTTTAGATGATAGACTTTTGCCCCAACCTAACCATTCTCGGCCATGCTATAAGAGACCAGTAATGAAATCCGGTGAGTTGGACATATTTTGGTGTGTTGTGAGACATTCGTAGCGAATGAAAACATTTCAATTACTCATTTAAATGCGTAGATTCTAGCTCCACAGGGTCGTGTAAACCGCAGCACACAATTAAACGAGTTTTAAGAAGACACCTTTAAAAAGAATTTTCTACTGAACCTTTTTTTAAACAACTATCTTACGCCAAAATACGTAGCACATGGTTTGACTCAAGACGTTTGCCCACTTGGAGCATAATCATGGAAGCGAAACAAAATGAAACAAAGATTTGAAACAAAGATGTTTGATAAATGGAGAAATTGCAAATTTTCATTTTTTACAACAAATTTTCGAGACAAGCATACGAAATCACGCGGATCCTCAACTAACCTTATAATACAATGCCAAAATCATATCAATAGCACAAAAAGAACGATTAGTTGTTGAATTCAGTCAGTGCTGCCTTCATTTACCTTTCAGGACACTGTTATTACCTGCGCCACATAAACAAACGTCACAATTCTGAAAGACAATTTCGTAGTAATTGAATTGGTAAGGAAAAACAGTTGATTGCATAAAAAATCAACAGTTTGTATGTATGTGGATATTGTTCTAGAAAAGTTTCCAGATTAAACCCTGCTAAGTTTGCAAATGCTCGATTTATTCGCGCCAGGAGCCGCTTCCTGATAAAGTAACGTTTATCAGATCCAAGGAGACCACAAGCAATGTGTGAATATTAACTGATGAGTCAAAGTATCGTGCAATGAGTCAAAGTAAAACTTCCTTGTAGACAAGGGAAAATAAGTGCGTTGAACGACTTTTGGCTACAACAAGAAAAACATAATATATTTGTCTTAAAAATCAACATTAAACTTTTAACAATTTTCACAAAATTTAATCTTAATTTACTACTGCTCACTCCAAAAACCACTCCAAATAGATGGATGTCGTAACGGATAGAGGAGCAAATCCTTGCAAAGTCAAGACAACACGGAATACTTTTATAACTAATCGTGAATTGGCAATATTTTAGGGCCCCCCCCCCCTTTTAACTACTTTCACAAAATTTTGATCTTAATGTACTACTGTTCACCTAAAACAAAAAGCTTTATGCCATAACTAGACAGATACCGCAAATGGGATAGGAGCAAATCCTTGCAAAGTCAAGACAACACGGAAATACTTTTATAACCAATCGTAAATTGGCAATTTCAATTTAGCTTCGCAATGATTCACATCAGTTATTTTGATCGTGATGATACTAAACGGTTTCTAACTTAACGCCGAAATTGAAATGGGTTATATTCGTTAATAATAAACCACGATGAAGCCACAATGTCAAACAACGTATATTGTAAATAAAACAGAATGGGTTCGATGCTGCAAGTTTATTATTTATGGGAAGAAATGTTGCGCAATGTGCCTGATATTATGAACTTCCACTTGTACAAACGAAAATAATCAAATCCTTTCAAAACAAACTTTTAAAAAAGTAGAAGTTTGTCCCAAAAACCTTTTCCCCCGAATCATAGTAAAGTAGGCCTACTGAAGACGTTACACTAAATCAGCCGGTTACCAAGCATTCCTTCATATGGCAAGGTGTAGATAAACAAAATCTAGCGTGGAATTTGAACCCACGACAGGAGTTTTTGGAACACCGGCTCAAAAGCCTTGGCATACTATGATGTATGTATTAGGGTGTGCCGTGATCGCTGGTCTGCATAAACGCTCCGGGACTGAACCCAGTAATGAATAAATATGTTCATCTTAGTTGTTTTATTCCCCCCCCCCAAAAGTAGAAGTTTGTCCCAAAAACCTTTTCCCCCGAATCGTAGTAAAGTAGACCTACTGAAGACGTTACACATCAAATCAGCCGGTCACCAAGCATTCCTTCATACGACAAGGTATAGGTGAGCAAAATCTAGCGTGCGTAGGAATTTGAACCTACGACAGGAGCTTGTGGAAGACCGGCGTGATGAGTTATGACGCCTTCTGAAGGTCTGCCGCATTATCAGGTATATATTAGATTGTGTCATAATCACTGGTCTGCATGAACACTCCAGGGCTTACCCCAGTAATGAATATACATGTTCATCTTAATTGTTTTATCCACCGGTGTTATCAAAAATCAAACTCGACGTGAGTCAATGTCAAGGAAAACATTGCAGAGCCCCCCCCCCAGTCCAGATTTTAGTGATAATTCTTGTTTAGTTGCAGTGCCAAAGTCGTTTCTGGAGAAGGTAGTGCCTACCTCTTCGAAAAATACTGGTGTGGGCATTTTAAAAGCTGCCACGGTCCAACGAGACGACTTCTATGATGTGAGCGGCGTTTCATTTGACGAGCGATCACCTTTAATTAGCCGAGAGATCGCCAAACCGAAACCAGGTTGGTTCAGTTGAAAATTTAAGTTAGCTTGTGGCATCCCCCCCCCCCCAGTCCAGATTTTAGTGATAATTCTTGTTTAGTTGCAGTGCCAAAGTCGATTCTGCAGAAGGTAGTACCTACCTCTTCGAAAAATAAAGGTGTGGGCATTTTGAAAGCTGCCACGGTCCAACGAGATGACTTCTATGATGTGAGCGGCATTTCATTCGACGAGCGATCACCTCTAATTAGCCGAGAGATCGCCAAACCGAAACCAGGTTGGTTCAGTTCAAAATTAACGTTAGCTTTTGTCAGCAATCTACAATAGATTTAAACCAATCTTACGTAAAAGCTGCAAAGGCTAGCATCTTAATATCTCAATTAGTTAACTTGGTGTATCTCAATTACTATCCTAACCTAAAAGTTACACCAGTTTACATGTTGGTTTTTAAAAGATCCCCATACACCAAAAAAATAATTAAAAAAATGCTGCTACCACATTTTTCTTGTATAGTATCATTAACTCTGTACATGCATAATCAGTATTCTTTTTCTATCCATAATACTCAAATGACTCGAAATCGATTTTAAGTAATAAGCAATATGTTGCAGGTGTTCGAGACGACCAGCAAACGTTTCCAAAGCTGGTTTATCTCAGCGCATCACGGACACAACTTCCAGACGATATCAGCACACCTATCTTATACTCGATACAAGGTTCATCTCGGAGTGAAGAAAACGAGCTGATTGATTCCACTGGTACCAGTTCTAATTTTGCAACACCAGGTAGAAAAAAAACGGTTACTTAACAAACGGCAGTTTTTTGTGTGTTAACATGCATGAGGAAAATTCTTTTTATTTTTTATTATTATTTCAAAGCTACGTAGCTATGTTGCTGCTAGGCATGATAACAATTTTTTCTCATTTAGTAGAGTTTTTACGTAGAGAGTGTTAGGTGTGTACAAATTGACTACCACATATAAATTTTATTTCGTTGTATTCACACTTTATTATATAGGTGATTTTTCGGACTTAAGAAGCCCTAAAAACTTGTATGCCTTCGTACTGGTTTAATTTAGACACTCGGTATGTTGTAAACTGGTAGTCGTAAACCACAAAAAGTTCCTGGGCCAATCGGTATCCACTAACAATGAACATGGTGTAGGATGAGAGTCCTGAGTGTTTCTGACGTCTGTGGTTGTTTGCGTGACCAAATTCTTGCTTCATTCAAATGTTCCTTTGACATATATAGCGTGTTATGTCATAACACGACGTAGCAGCAAATACGCAAGTGTTTTAACCCAGGTTAAATGCGAACATGCAGTCTGTAACATTTCCAAGTAATCTGGCAATGTTAGCTAGGAATCATTGGGATCGAAACTTTGTCTGTTGTTTTGAATTGTAGTTGGAAGGGTTGTCTTCTTCCTCCAGCTAACAATAGTCGACGGGCTACTTTGAATAATCTGTGACACAATCAAGTAAAACTAAAAATGCAAAGATATTTGACAACAAACAAAAAAAGTTCATTATTGATTGTTGCAGATGCCAAAAACGCTTTCTTTCTGAAAAAATGTGTACATGTATTGAGTGATT
Source organism: Phallusia mammillata (assembly GCA_003260075.1). NCBI lineage: Eukaryota > Metazoa > Chordata > Ascidiacea > Phlebobranchia > Ascidiidae > Phallusia > Phallusia mammillata. The sequence continues at coordinate 22,287 of QLIY01000737.1, forward strand.
TATGTGATCTTTTTAGAAAAGAAGCCGTCAAATCGAAAAATTTGGATTCTTTGCTCGTTAATACTTGTGCTTTTACTCCTTCTAACCGCTGGCATCTTGTTCTACTTCTTTTTAAGTAAGTTAGAGTTGAGTATTAGATTAGTAAGTAACGCAAAAGTGACACTTATCATTAAGAGCCATTGCTAGAACTTGAAACAATTAAAGATTTTACGCGCAAATTCGAATGTTTTTAAACATACATCTAAAAGTTTATGCATTGCTTAAAACAAACCTAAAACACTCATATAATAGATAGCGGGTTTAGATTATTTTTAACAAATGATATTACACAATAAAGACAAAATTAGCAGAAAATATGTCATGAAACTATTGTGGAAGTTTGGTCATTTCCAGATTTGTTTTTAACTTTTGCTTTTTCTATTTATAAAAGAGCTGTATAACTTATAATAGTTTCCATGAAAAAATGTCCACTTGACTCGAATTTCCAAATAGCGCTGTTTTTGCGCAAATTTTCGTGGTCACCAATTTGTAATTTGAGGTATAATATTTCCAGTCTGTTCCAAGCTTCCTTATGATGACAATCGTATTCAGCCCCCCCCCCTAATAGATAGCGGGTTTAGATTATTTTTAACAAATGATATTACACAATTAAGACAAAATTAGCAGAAAATTTGGTATGAAACCTTTGAAGAAGTTTGGTCATAACAGCGCTGACTCGAATTTCCAAATAGCGTTGTTTTCGTGGTCACCTATTTGTAAAACTGAAGTATATTAATTTCAGCCTGTTCAATGCTTCCTTATGATGACAATCGTATTCAACAATGTACATCTGCAAATCGAATGCTTTCTTCATGTGACTTTAGATGCAAACCTGGTTTCATCCAAAAGGTATTAAAGATAACTGGAATTTGTAGATAAAAAAGGTAAACTCCCCCCCCCCTACATCTGCAAATCGAATGCTTTCTTCATGTGACTTTAGATGCAAACCGGGTTTTATCCTAAAGGTATTAATGATAATTTGCACTTGTAGATAAACAATATGAGCAAAAATATTATAACTATATAAGGTGCAAATGATGATTGGCATTTGTAGATAAACAAGGAGATGGAATGATTGAAAAAGTGTACAAAGAAAAAAGTGAAAAAACCACTTGCAAAACGATTTTTAAATCTGTTTTTAATCTTTGGGTAACAATGTTTATATGAAGCAAACTAAACTGCATTTATGCACAAAAATGGTAAAAAACGAAAAATCCCCCCCCCCAAGGAGATGGAATGATTGAAAAAGTGTACAAAGAAAAAAGTGAAAAAAAACACTCGCAAAACGCTTTTTAAACCTGTTTTTAATCTTTGGGTAACAATGTTTTTATGAAACAAACTAAACTGCATTTATGCACAAAAATGGTAAAAAAACGAAAAACGAAAAACGAAAAACGAAACTTTAACTTGCAGTTAAAAAATTTCTGCAAAACTGTTTGCATTATTTTATGCAAAACTGTCAACAACGTTGCAACGTAGTTCTCACTCATGGCACGTTCTTTGAAATAAATACCACAACTGCATTATTCTATAAGGAAAGATTAAAACTATGTCACGACATGAGCGTTCTGTTTTAGGGTGCATCCAATGCCACTTGTCAACTGTCACGTCATTGGTCAGCTCCCGCGCCAACCTGTCACTGTCCAACTTGTTCAGCAGGACCTCAATGCCAATATTCAATAGACTGGAATATAGTTTCAAAGACGTTGTTCTTAGCAAAGCTTTATGATCCTACATTAGTAAGTACATCTGAAAACGTTCATCAAAAATGTGTTCTTTAAATCCAAAAGCAATTAACTTTAGGCAAAATTAAAGGTTTACCTAGGTTTTTTATCCAAACCATTTCCGTAAAAAATTTCTGGTAAAAATTCGTTATCATTTGGTGGCAGTAACTGTTGAGAATTTGTACATTTAAATACTTGATGTACCTTTGAATAACAACTGATCCTTTTTGCAGGTCCACTACGGCAACTACAAAATTGCATGTGAAGCATTTTTGGAAATACCATCTTTAAAGTTTTCTTGCAGATGTAAATCTATTAACATACCAATTCAACAGCAAGCAAGATGCAGTAATTTCTCCGGCATTCCAGGCGCTTGTATTCACACTCTCGCTAACCTACTACACAATGCTACACAGAAGGGATACTTGCCTACACCATGCAATGAAAGCGAAATGCAACCCTATCTAGATTGCCCTCCACCCCATAATTGAATTTGATACAACAGTTTTCAAAGTTTTGTGAATTGTAAATTACATTTTTTTGGAGATGAAATCGTACCAGTGTTTTTATTGTTTTAATCGAGACTCTTTTGAACTTATTAAATAATTATTTTTTGCTCTTAGTTGAAAATTGGATGTATGTTTCAAAGTAGTCGTAAGCAACCTGAAAATAAAATAAAATAATGATTTCTCATTTGGCTTTCTTATTATTACTTGTGGGGTGTTTTACTCCCTTTACAGTACAACGGTCGTATTGTAGCGAGGTGTTTATTCGAGATACATCTGAATTAAAACACAATGTGCGAATACGCCGTATAAGAATAGAGTCAAAGAAAGAAGGCAATCTGTCCGGTTCGCTGTAGTATGCAAAAATACGATAATCGTAGTAAGAGAGCCCGCTACAGTATAAACAAACCTCTTAAATTCTAATTTTGCCTATGATTGAACACGTGTGCATACATCTTAAATGCAACTAATTAAATAAGTTTCAAAAGCTCGTTCAAAAGCAAGTTTAAACTACGTTCACGCAGAGTTCTAAAACAATATGAAAGAAGATGCAGCTAAATAAAATACACTAAAAAAATCTGTTTAATTGTGTGCTGCGGTTTACATGACAACGTGCATTCAGAATCGACAGACTTAAATGAATCGATAGAAAGTTTTTGTTAGCTACCGATATCTCACGTGTACCTAAACATTTTTCAATTCGCGGGTTTTATTAAGTGTTTCTTTTAGGTCCGTGAATGGTTATTTTGGAGAGAATGTGTGACATCTAAACATCGCCCTTCATGTACACGTTTTTGCAGCTACTGCTAGCTGTATTTGCATTTGCATCATAAGGAAACCAATTAAGTAAAAACATGTTTGCAATTTATTTGTAGGTTTCTTTATTGGCAAGTACTTTGAAACATACATCCGATTTTGAAACTAGGAGCAACACGAATTCTTGCAAAAGGAAGAGTCTTGATTGAAACAATTAAAACACTGCTACGGTTTCAACTTCAAAAAACTGCAATTTACAATTCAGAAAACATCCGACTTTGCAGTATTGAATTTAATTATTTGGGGGAGGACAATCTAGTGAGTATTTCATTTCGCTTTCATTGCATGGTATAGGCAAATATCCCTTCTGTGTAGCATTGTATATTAGGTTAGCGAGAGTGTGAATGCAAGAGCCAGGAACGCTTAAAAAATGACTACATCTTGCGTATGCTGGTCCTGGTATATTAATGGATTTACATCTACAGTAATACTTAGGAAATTCAAAAAATGCTTGACATGCAATTTTGTAGTTGCCGTATTGGACCTGCAAAAAGCATCAGTTGTTATTACTCGGAGGTACATCAAGTATTTGAATGTATTTAATTTCATCAGTTACTGCAACCAAATAATCTACGATTTTTACGACAATAATGGATTGGTAATAAATAAAATTTCACCTATTGTCTTACTAAAAGTTTGCATTTTGATTCAAAGAACACATTACTGATTAAACTTACTAATTTTTTATATTTTTAATTTTTGTTTTGACTACTGATTAAAACTTACTAATTTAGGAACATAAACCATCGCTAATAACAATGTCTCTGAAACTTTATTCCAGTCTATTGAATATTCGCGTTGAGGTCCTTCGGAACAAGTTGGACATTGGCAGGTTGGACCGGGAGCTGACCACTTACGTGACAATTGACAAGTGGCGTTGGATGCACCCTAAAATAGAACGTCTATGTCGTGACATAGTTGTAATATTTCTATGAAAGAACGTGACATGAGTGCTAATTATTTTGATTGAAATTGTCAGCAAAGAATTTGAAAAGACAGATAGATAAAAGATAATATTGTTGACAGTTTTTCGATAATACAAAAAAAATGTTGCTGCTGCTTTTTCATTTTAATCGCTCTTTGTGCACAACTACAGTTTAGCTTGTTTTATAAATATTTTTTTGTTACTCAAGAAAAAACTTTTTTAACAAATATAAAAAGGGTTAAGGTACTGTCTTTTTCCTGTTTTTCGCATTGTACACTGTTTTTAACTGTTATTCAACTATTCTTATCAACTATCTACTTGTTTATCTACAAGTGCAAATTATCTTTATTACCTTTAAGATGAAACCAGGTTTGCAACTAAAGTCACACGAGGAAAGCATTCGATTCGCGGATGTACATTGCTGAATACGATTTTCATCATGAGGGAGATTCGGACAGGCTGAAAATATAAGACTCTCGAAACATATGTAACGAAATTTTATATTACAAATGTGTGACCACGAAATTTTGCAGACACAAAAAAAGCTATTTAGTGATTCTGGTCAAGTAAAAGTTTTGTTATTGCAAACTACTTTATGAAGTTGCTGTTTTAGAATCGAAAACACGACAGTTTAATAAAAATCCCAGGATTCTTGACGCAAACGTAACATTTTAAACTAAGGTTATTTTTATTAACTATACTATTTAAATGGTTCTTATGGATTTTTTTCGTGTAAAAACATGTTCTCTGCTAATTTAGACTTCATTGTGTATAGTCATTTGTTAACATTTTGGTTAGTAGATATTAGAGTATTTTTGGATTCGTAGTAGATGTGCAAACGTTTCTGCAAATGTAGATTTGAACAGGATTTGTTTGGTATTACGAAGTATAATTGTATAAAGACCTGAAGTTTGCCGATTTCACGATATACTCACTATTCAAAAACTCAATTCTAACTTACTTAAAAAGAAGTAGAACAAAATGTCAGCGGTTAAAAGAAGTAACAGCACAAGTATCATTGAACAAAGGATCCAAATTTTTCGATTTGACGGCTTCTTTTCTAAAAAAATAAATAGATTACTTAACTTTTCTACACTCACCACTTGTTCGACAAAGTAACAAGTGTTTTTGGTATCTGCTACAATAATGAACGTTTTCTGTTGGTTGTAAAAAGTCTTCATTTTTTAACTTGGTTGAGTCGAAGAGTATTAAAAGTAGCCACATTACAGTACGCAAGACCCATATAACGCGACGTATCGAATCAGCCGGTCACCAAGCATTCCCATATGGCAAGGCGTAGGAAAAATCTAGCCTACAGTGGCAGTGGAGCCAAGACAGGAGTCTTTCCGGGTCTCGCGCTCTACCAACTGAGCTACTCAGGCTTAGCGGTGAACCCATCGTAAATTAAATCACAAGCACGGCAACGGCCTGCCTCGTATTCTGCACATCAACTTCGTAAGAGGGGATTATCAGTTAAGATGAGCATCAATATGAAACTAAGATCAGCCCTGAAACGTCTATATAGACGAGCGATCACGGCACATTTATATATAAATCAAAGTACGTCAGGTCCATTTAAGGCGACTGACAAAATCAGCCGGTCGCCCGGTATTTCCATATGGCAATGCGTAGGCTAAAAAAATTAGCCTACAGTGGGATTCGAATCCACGACAGTCGTCTTTCCGGGCCCCTTTTCTGGGTGACAATCACTTAGTGTGTATCAATGGAAAAATATTTGAAGTAATAAGGATAATACACATAACAACAAGCAACTACTCTCTACCTCTACCTTGTACGGAATTAGAACTGGTACCAATGGAATCAATCTGCTCATTTTCTTCACTCCGAGGTGAATCTTGTATCGAGTATAAGATAGGTGTGCTGATATCGTCTGAAAGTTGTGTCCGTGATGCGCTGAGATAAACCAACTTTGGAAACGTTTGCTGGTCGTCTCGAACACCTGCAAGATATTGCTTATTACATAAAATCGAATTTGATGTAGAGTTGAGGATTCTATACTAGCAATATGTGCTAACAGAGAGCACTTGTTAACTTGGCAACGATTGAATGCGCTATGCTCACAATGCGTCCGCTGTCGAGCTGTATGTTTCTATCGTGTTTTTTATGTGATTTTTGGTGATCTTCATTTAGTTCAACCTCTGGTTTGGAACAATGCCGTGTAAGTTTCTTGCTCAAAGGAAAAACAAGCAACCGAGAGAGGAATAGAAACCACAACCTATGTATATGGAGTCGTCAAAACCAATACATTAATTATCTGATATAACTTTTAGGTTACTATACGCCACATAAAACTTATGATGTGCAAAGCTAACAGATACTTTTATTTGCATCCTGTTTAAAATTCTTTCAAATCTATTGCAGGTTGGTGACAAGATAACTTCAATTTGCATTTGAACTAACCTCGTTTCGGTTTGGCGATTTCTCGGTGAATTAAAGGTGATCTCTCGTCGAATGAAACGCCGCTGACATCATAGAAGTCGTCTTGTTGAATCGTTGCAGATTTTAAAATGCCTACACCTTTATTTTTCGATAAGGTGGGCACTGCTCTCTCCAGATACGACCTTGGCACTGCAATTAAACAAGTTGTATCACTAAAATCTGGACTATCAACGTTTTCAGCTGTCACAGTTTCTGAAGGTTCTTGGTTGCTGCTGCAAGACATTGTTGCTGTTTTAGTCCAGCCCAAACCCCGAAAAGATAAACACGGAACAACAAATTGCAAAATATCGCCAACAAGGAAACACTAATAGTATTTTGGCCAAACTTAAAGTGAATTTACTTTCGCTTTTGTTTTTGTTGTGGAAAATTTTACTCTGCGATGATTCACATCAGGTTTTGTTTGTTGATCACAGCAGTGTTGAAATGTAAAACATAAATGTTACAGCTTTTCAAGTATTTACAGTATTTACTTATTCAATTTGCTTTATTAAAATAGTTCAATCATCTACTACAGATATACATTTATCAGTTTATTACAAAAAGTTATCTAGTTATTTTAATCACTGCCACCATTCGCTTTGCATTTTCCATTATTAAAAGTGTTTTTCTCGCGAATGTTAATTTCTTTTTCAGAGAAAGGGTATGTTACACGTAGCAATGTCATTGCCAGTCTCACTTACGACTAAAAAACTAAGATGCGATCATGTTGAAGATTAATACGGAACCTCTGCAATGTATGTAGTCATCGCACGTAACAAAGCATGCATGTATATTTTTGGTAGTTGCTTCAAGAACATTTGTCGACCAATACAGTTTCCGCATTAAAGCGCTGTATACGAACAAAGTTTTTGAAAAAACTTAGAGGTTTCAAAGTGCCGGAATGTTTTGACTTCAAATACTAATAAAGTGTAGGAACACAAAAAGATTAGTTTAAATTTTCATTTGGTGTTTCCAACACCATGCGAAACTTGAGAGCTGCGACTGCCAAGCGTGCGACAGCCAAACATCCAATTTCCTCTTAAAACTACCGCAGACAACTTAGTCAGTTCAGTACCAGTTAATTAAATCATGTTTGAAGACAGCGAGCCGAAACCGGCAAAAATTCCCCGAAGAAAACTTACAACATCAGGCACAAAACGTAAAAGGAGTTTACCGTTTCGAGCAGACAGAAAGTATGATGATAGCCTGGAAGGTCTGTTTCAGTATCCACAGAAAGTTCTAGAAGCTTCCAGACCTGGTCCTTTCAAAGAAGAAGGCTCTGGGTATGACATTTGCTTTGTACGGGCTGCCTTCAGACAAGATAGCCATGGCAACAGAGCTTTCACTTACAATGAGTTTTCGCCTCTGCTAAGAAACGAAGCAAAACGAGGTATCTCTTACTTGTATTTAATGTATATTGATTTTATTGCAAATGTTTCAACAATTACTGTTTATAACTTATAATAACGTTTCTCTGTCAAGTCTTAAAGATCACTAAAGTACAGCTATTACGACAGTGAAGACCATCTTATACTAACAAAACCTGAAAGCTAAAACAAAATAAAAAGTGGATGGCGACACACTAGCCAATACGGCTTATCTCTTAAGAGATGACAATTGTCACCAGCTGCACTAATGAAACCTTACAGGTCGAAACACTGTGAACTGCCTGTACCTAATAATTGATTGACTTGATGCTTTTACCAAATTTAAGATTATTTTGTTTGTTTTTAAAAGATACTGGTTATATTTTTGCACATTGGGCTTGTGCACATCTGTAGTGTAAATCATTTTTTTTAAACTTTTACAAAATACATTACACAAAAATAAAAAAGTAGCTCAAAATTACCTATAACGTGTTGTTTGAAAATTTCCAAGGTCTTGCAAATGAGCATAACACATTTCCAAAGCACGTGTATATATCTGACACGCCAAACGAGTTGTCAGATTCGGAAGGAACTGTCGTGTCATGGGTTCCAGACAATACGGACACTTTGACCGGCCCCCCCCCCCCCCCCCCCCCCCCCCCCCCCCCTCAAACAGCACTGAAAATGTATTACCCGAAGGTAAGTTGATTTTCAAAAATTTACACCATAAAAGTTATTTTTGTCTTTTCGGGATGACTCAAGTCAGTCCCGTAATGTTCCTGTATATGTAAGGATGACTTAATTGAAGTCTCGTTTTTGTATTTCTTTTTTAAGCTGGTTAAAGTCAAACTCTTCATTTACTGCGACTCAAATTAGCTTTTTTGTTAATGTTTTCGTTAAAGTAAAGTTAGGTTGTTGTTGTTACAATAACTTTAATCATAACAGTTGGCAATTATACTAAGGTAAACATTCCAGAGGTATAGACTTTATACCTGATTTAAAGAAAAGCCTAAAACTGTTTTATTAGTTGGTTTTGCTAAGCATAGCTTCATTTCAATTTTGTATATGTTTTGGAAACCACGTTATTTCTGACATAATTTTCTAACGTTTCATCACAACTACATTCTTCTGTATACTGTATAATTCTTAATACCAAGTTAAATGTTTTGTAGACAAAAGAAGAACGTACTGGAAATGGATGTGCACATTTTTCGCAATACTTTTAATCTTAATAGCAGTAGTCATGGCCGTTGCGCTGTTTTATCTCTTTTCGTGTAAGTACGCTTTTCATAACCCCTAACAGCCATAACATGACATATTATACAAACTGTCTGTATTTTACAGCTTGTCCTTCTATTGTTCCTGAAGTAAACCGAATGCAACAATGTTCTTCTACGTACCACTTCAACTCCGATTGCACCTTCACTTGCGATCCTGGTTTTGTTCTAAAGGTTCTGTTTGTTTCATTATGTGACCATAAACAGAGCTTATGGGCGTCGTGAATACACATTAGCTTTTCTGAAAATAAATTAGGGTCGTTTTTTTCTATTTTTGGCCTAATATTTGTAAATAGCAACAACTAATTGATGGTAAATGTTTGCCGAGTATTGATATCCTAGGTTAAATATTGATAGGTGAATTACTTTACAAGTTTTTAGTTTCGTGACGTCATTCTTCGCTGACGTCATAAATTGTAAATATCGTTCTTTTAATCAAGCGTTCAATGAAATACATTTGGCTGTTCTAGGCTAGACCGTAACGATAAACAAAAGGTTTAGAACCACTGTCCTAGTGGAATTGTCAATTTTTTTTTACCTTAAAACTGTTTAGGGTCCATCAATGATCACATGCGGATTTCACCGTTCCTGGTCAGCTCCGATACCAACTTGTCAATGTCCTGAATGCCATGAAGGAACACAATGCCAATATTCCATCAATTGGAATGACGTTGCAAGTCAAGTGTCACAGATTGTTCCAAACATTGACAAAACAGTAAGATGACATCGTTCGGTCGTAAAATAATTATATAAATAAAAATTACACTGATTGAACTGCCCTGAAAAGGGGCCTTGCAGTTCTTGGCGACAATACTACCCATGCTAAACCATGCCTAGAAACTGTCAACTTTAAATCTTGTACTCAGGACTGTCTACCTAACTCCGTAAGCGCTTTCCACAAAGTCGGACGCACAGCACCCTAGTTTAACTAAAGGCTTCGCGACTTCGTTAAAAAACAAAAACAATCATAAAACACAGTGCACAACACAGATAGAGGCAACACGTTCTGCTACTCCAGGCTTGTAAGTCAAGGCCTTGCTTGTAAGCGTCTGCTTAGCAGATAAAGCTGCGCGTTTTTGATTACTCGTCTCACTTAGTGTGCTCCAAGGCGAAAAGTGCCGAATTGGTGCCGCAAATTAAACGCCATGCATGTTCCAATGACTTTTAAACCCTGAAAGATACTTGACTGCCAGCAAACAGCAAAAATGCATTGACGCAAGAATTAATAGCATTTTATTGTCTTTAGGATTTTTAATAATCGTATAACTCATATTTTTCAAATTATAAGCATAAGAAGACTAACTTATAAATATTTTTTGTTCGATAGATTCATTATGGAAACAATTCAATGTCCTGCAGAGCCAAAGTAAACTCGTCTGCACTGCTATTTAGCTGTCAGTGTGTAGATTACAATCTACGTGCTTCCAGAAACTGCACAAATCGGGAGTCTCTCGTAAGCTCATGCCTCCATGCCACTGCTAACCTTATCAACGACGGTGTGAAATCAGGAAAATACCCTTTACCGTGTGATGTGAAAAACATGAAATCGTTTCTGGGATGCCCAAACCACACAAGATTTGTTTGATCAGTCGCTTCCTGTTGTTGCTGTCATTACGTGTGCTTAAATGTTGGTTGATTTAGTTCTTGTCAGGGTTGTTAACACATGTTAAAATTCAATAGAAATATTTGTAACAAAGGTTTATGTGGTTTAAAACTTTGTGTATTCCCTAACTGAATTCTGTAAAGAGCAATAAGAAAGTTTTTTTATTGTTTTTTATTATTTGATGACATAAACATTGCGCTAGTTATGGGCTTAATGCCAGCTTATAGTCGTCATAAATTATTAAATAAATTCGTATGTTGTGTTTATGATCGGTAACAAATTATTTCAAAATTTTTAAGTATTGAATTTGTGTTGATGTCTTATGGAGCACTTTAATGTTCACAGCCTATAAAAGTTTATTAATTATTAAAAAAAATCTACAAAACTAAATAAAACCGACAAAGTTCTGAACTATCTTTGCAGCTTATTTAACAAACCTTTAGTGTATTATTTCGACCGATGTATTTTATTTGTACAAGGTATGATTATATTCCATGATTAACAAAACATTAACAAGCACATGTGTATAAATATATTGGCAATATTTTGCTTGCTAACGACGTGCAACAGTACAATGTCAGGTTTTGTAACATAACGACAAATTACAGTAGTGTGTCCACCAATAGAACATTAAGCACAGAAACATTAATGTGTCCACTAAAGAGCATTAAACACAGAAACAATTAAACATTGTGAGACAGTATGGACTGAAAGTGTAAAACACCTAAAATTACACAGTTTTCAAATCATTCTTCAGCCAAACGTGTGGTACGGTCGAGTAACTGTTATAGACAACTTTAAATTCGTCACATTTTTTACAAAACAGGTCAAATACAACAAGTTTGCAGATCAGCAATTATATACAGACAACAAAATCATCTCAGGAAAAATAAAACGGAAAGGGCGACACTAAAAACCAACAAACATAAATATGGTAAAAACAAATGTTTTACACCACCAATTTTTTTTTCTAAACCCTATGTATCATTATGCTATAGTCTTACCCCATTTAAAATATAAAACAACGCTGTTTGTTGTGTATCTAAAACAAATAGAAACACTGAAAAAACACTGTTGAAAAAATAATTACAACATTAAACATCAAAATGGACAAAACAGAACACGTATGATTGGGCTAAGGAATTATAAAAAGTTCAACCTGTAAAAGTAAGTCGGGTTCGGGTATCAGTTTAAAATGAACGAGATCTATACGAGCCTAATTATCTATTTGGTCACCCCCCCCCCCCTAAGGAATTATAAAAAGTTCAACCTGTAAAAGTAAGTCGGGTTCGGGCATTAGTTTAAAATGAACGAGATCTATACGAGCCTAATTATCTATTTGGTCAAAATTGTGTCGAAATTTCTTCCAGGTAATTAACTTTCAAGCAAATTCGAATTTTGCTTTGGAAAAAGTTCGGGTCCATGTCGGGTTGCGGGCCTGCTTACATCTCTTACATTACCAGTTCAATATAAAACAAATAAAATAGGCAAAATTAGCAGAAACAGCTATTCAGCGACAAGGCTAAGGCAGCTTTTTAAAATGTACAGCAATGAGGCGATATTTACATTAAGTAGGTCAGGCCATGTACCAAGTTCTTGGGGAAAACATCAATAAATGCAATACGGAGCACAGGGTGAAAGTACCATAGGGTTGGTAACTAAAATGTTAGGAATGCGAGCACCGACTTAAAAGAAATCGATACTATATGAATCCCCAAAAATTGGGTTAGTTTTACAGTGGGATGAAAAACACGAACTAGCGTTTTTTGGCATAGTGGAGGTGATACTTGAGGATAATTGTTTTGAATGAACGAAAAAGGGTAACTGCGAAGTCTGTACAGAAGTATTTTTATTGGGCAGCATTTCGATTTATTTTCGAAATCTAGTATTTAGGGGCCTGTTAAAGTATGTTTCCACTACATGTTATGTAAGTTATTTAGTTGTTACTGCCATATATGTTTAAAATAATTTACAGGGTGTATTTTGGAGCAAAAACATTTAAAAATTATAATGCTTGCACTGCATTTTCCTTGCTATAACTTACCTGAAGCACTTTACTTTCGAATGGTCACCTGTCAAAAACAGTCCATTTTGGGCCAAACGTATTGCTTCTCTGGCCGGCAGCGAGGAAGAGTTCTCAAAACTTCCAAGTCGAAAAGGAAATCTTGCTTCTGCAAAGTACAAGTAATGTGTCGGTTAGTGTAGCACTGTTAGAGGGCAAACTGAAACAAATCAGACAGTTTGGTTTTTGAAACCAGAATGCCATTTTTACAAACTTATAACGTCAAGTGACTTGAGTCAAGAACTTTGCTGGGTGAGAATTTATTCAAAATATGACTTAAACAGACGCATGTAAGATTTTGGTTAAAACAGTCAAGATTGGTCGAAATCTCATGAAAGTCACGGTTACTTTATTTTCACTTTTACCTCTCATGTTGGGGCAACCGTTGAAGTGAAAAGAATGTGACGTGACGTCACAGTTTTCCTCTAGCTGATCCGAAATCTTCCAGCATCTAAAATTATAAAAATAAGGCAGAGAGTTACTGTGTGTATAAAGGTTTAATTTATGTTACTGTTACGAAATTGAATTCATAATAATCGTAATAGGGCGAGCTGATCAACCAAAGATTTCAAGGGAGTGGTTGTTAGGTTAATTTGAACGATCAATATTTTCTTTTAATAAACGTTGCTTTTACCTTGTGCATTTGATTTCGTCTCTCTTGCAAGTGTAAGCAAACTTACGATGCGCAAGCTCGTAAAGCCTGTCCGAGAAAGCGGCATCCATAGGGTACATCAAAAACGTTAGCAGTCGAAACATCATGTTATTGACGTCACCAATGGGATATGTCATTTTATAGAGAGCATTTTACTTTTAAACTGCCAAGTAGAGAGGGAATTTTAATACATTCCAAGTTTATGTATATGTGATTAGTTTTATGTTGTTGTTTTTTAGCATGTAGAGGCCCCACCCCGACTCAACGAGTAACGACCTACCGGTTTTAACTTTTTTTTACTTTAACTTTTTTTTTACTTTAACTTGTTTTTACTTTAAATTTTTAGGTGTTTCATGTTAAAGTCAGGTTTGCACTAAATTTTTAAAATAGTGTTGATTTAATTTACCACGCTGCTGTCTCTTCTACGGAAATCTAGGTTGGTCAAAATCCATTCGAATAACGAAAAATGGCTGGAAACTGACGGCGTCGCCTCAACAATTTCTTTTGCACGTTTTGTTGTCAAATAATCTTGAAGAAGCATGACTGCCTGAGCAAAGCAATGGACAGTCTCGGAGCTGTTTGCACCTGAAAAAACAACAACAAAGAAACATGTTTGAAATGTTCTGAGCTGTGTTAAAATCATTTTTTCAGGATAAAGAATATCTACCTTGCAAAGTCTTTTGATAGTAATCCACCAGCGTTCTTGTTTTCCGATTAAAATCGTCGTCGGTAATTCGGTTAGACTGCAAGCCATTAAGATAGAACCTCCCTTGTTTTGAGAGTAAGAAACACGCAACATTGATGACCCTTTGTGGTACTTGGTTCTTTTCCAAAATTTTATATTCAAGTTGTCGAACCAAATGGAAGCCGGATAGCAGGAGGTCTTTGTTTGACCGATCATTGGTTGGCGCTGAAAGAACGCATCTTTTGAATCCTTTTTGGTTTCCTTCTTGAATCTACTACGAATCGCCGTGGTCTGCATAGACGCTTCAGGGCTGATCCCAGTTATGAATTTGTGTCCAACTTAACTGATACTGGTCAATCTGGTGATCCCCTACTACGAAGATGGCATGTGCAGCATACGAGGCAGGCAACGGTGCTTGTGATTCGACTTTTGGCGGATTCTCCAATGAGCCTGCTTAGCTCAGTTGCTAGAGCGCGAGTCCCAGAAAGACTCCTGTCTTGGGTTCGAATCCCACCGCAGGCCAGATTTTTCTAGCCTACGCCTTGCCATGTGGTAGTGAATGCTTGGTGACCGGCTGATTCGGTTATGGCGGCTTCAATATGCCTGGCGTACTGTAATTTATAGGTTTAGAATAGATAGTTAATCTATTTGAATGGTTCATCGACTTTTTTACTTTAAAAACGGACACCGCTTCATTACAGTGAACATCCCATCAACGTTCCTTTCTTAAAGTAGGGTCAACTTTAATGAAACAAGTTAATTGACACTCATTAAACAGGGTAGAAGGAACGTCAATCTGTTCAAAGGAGTTTTCAAAACCAAAACATCATATTTTACTGCGTGCGCCAGAGCGTTGCAGTTCATGACAACAGTCTTTTGCCACGTCACACCCTACCGAGAAAAAGGTATATGTCAGCTGACTGGCATGAGACTGACGAAAAGTCTGTTGTGTCAAAAAGTAGTTTTCAGAATTAAAAATCAAGAGTAAAGGCCCGTTCACACCGGACGTAGCGTAGCGTAGCGAAGCGAAGTTGGGCGAAGTTGAGCGAAGGGGGTGTTCACACCGGACGTAGCGTAGCGAAGCGAAGTTGGGCGAACGGTTTTTTTGTTGAAGGTTGTACAAATACCACAACTGTTTGACGGAAGATATAAATGTTATTGATTATCTATCTGACACAAATGCATTTATGTATGAATTGTATCAAATTAATTTAAATTAATTGCTATTGTGACGTCATATTAACACATGTTTTGACCGGAAAATAATTATACGTTTAAAATTTTAATGCTAGAAGGTATTGTTATTGCTGGAAATAAAGATGAACAACCGCTCCGCATTAAAAAGGGCTCGAGTAGTCCGATTACTCGCCATTCATCGCCTTTCTAGTCAGAGCAGAACATGTAGAAGCATCTGGGTGAAGCCTACCAGACAGCGACGACCTGTTTTAAGTAAGTGAATGATGCTGTTGCCTAAAACCACTTTAAAAAATAGCAGGAGGTTCAATTCTTTCAGGTGAATATTATCGCCTGGTTCAGGAACTGCGACTTGAGCAGGTTGCAGAATTTCAGTCTTATTTCAGGATGTCGCCAGCAACTTTCGACCAGTTGCTTTCGTTAGTTGGACCTCTAGTGTCCAGAGAAACGACTAATTATCGGAGTCCTATTTCACCCGGTGAACGGGTTGCAGTAACTTTAAGGTTAGTTATAAGTTGTGTTTTCTTGCACTTCATTTCAACAGTAATATTTATGTTTTTCCAGGTATTTAATCGGTGGAATGACGTACGAGAGTTTGTCACATTCTTATCGAATATCAAAGGCATCTCTTTCCACAATAATACCTGAAACTTGCCAGGCCATTTGGCAAGTTTTGCAGCCAAACCACATGGCAAAACCAAATGCGGATGATTTTCAACGAATTGCCTCTGATTTTAGCAGGCTATGGCACTTTCCTAACTGCCTTGGTAGCATGGATGGTAAACACATCCAAGTACAGGCCCCTTCCAACTCGGGTTCCCTGTATTATAACTACAAGGGCACTTTTAGTATTGTTTTGTTTGCAGTAGTTGATGCTAACTATCGTTTTACGATGGTTGACATCGGGGGATACGGCAAACAAAGCGATGGTAGCATCTACAGCAATTCTGTATTCGGAAGGCAGTTATCAAGCCACCAATTGCCGATTCCTCCACCACAACCCTTGCCTGGATCATCGGAGGCCCTGCCATGCGTTTTTGTTGGAGACGAAGCATTTNAAATCCGTTTTAAATCACTGGATAAATACGCGATTAATGTATCGATTCAGGAAATCCAGAAATCAAGTACTTCATTTTCCCATATCAGGCCCGCCGACTGGAGAAGTTGCCCGTCCCTGGTATAGGGAATAATATTATCTAATAACAAGTCGGAGTGTTTCACTTGAAAAAGGCAAGTGTAAAAACAAATAACTCAACTACTATAATGGTTTTTAAAAATGTTTTGTGTTAAATAGATGGTAATAACACATACAAAGAGAATTAAACTGTTTAACACAAATCAAAGACGTTTACCAACAAATGCTTAAAACAAAAACAAAAGTTTGTAGATAGTTCTAACGCAATAGTTTCAGTGGTTCCTTTTTTTGCTAAGCAACTAGTTTATTTTGTAAAATCAAAATTGCGGCAACTTTACACATTTTTAAGTTCGCAGAAAATGTAAAACAACGTTTTGAAACCCAATTAGGTACAACGAACACTGAACAAGTTAGTTGTTGGAAACTTTGCACATTTTTGTGCTTCGATGATGTCACGGTTGAAGCGCTTCAACGTTTAGTAAATGTAGGGGAAAGCCTGCCGTCGTTTTCTAGTTATAGCCAACCAAGCACTTGTTTTGTACATCAACCAAGCGCATAGTGCTGTGTTTCGCTTCACAGGAGTTCCATGAGCCCCACAATCTGTTTTTAGTTAAAGGTGTAAAACCTTCTTTAGCTGCCATAAAAACATGTTTTCCAATATTTTTTTTACTTGTGTCGCAAAAAAACACTAAAGTACAACAAATTTAGAAAATAATTTTATAATTTAGAAAAAATCACTAGGTGGCACCAGAGAATAATTAAATTTTATTTGACCTGAAATGCCTTTAGGCAGGAAATATGGCCGCCATGCTTGGTGAGCTGCCGATAATCTTAAGTTTATACCTACATAAAAAGGCCATTTGCAATAACAAATATAGTGATCACTTCTTGGAACAAAAAGAATACTATCTCATAATAATTTATATCATAATATTAATAAATATTAAATTATAATTTTTGACTCTGTGGGTGTTTTTCAAATGCATGTTTGCTCGTTTGAGATTTATGGCTATGAATCATAGCAGTAATTCTCGAACGTTGCTCCTGGAAGGTTGCCAAGTACGCACAAAGATAAAACAATTTTTCCAAGTAATGATGAACGGCAATTCTTGGCTTTAGAAATATAGCCTGTATAGGAGAATGAACAGATGAGAGGCTAGCTAGAGACTACAGACTGCCTTAGGGCTGCAGAACCTAATTAGCAATTATCGAAATTTTGAGAGCTATGTAAGACCTTAGCTGCTAAGCAAATCAGTACGTCACTTTAAAGTATTTACTAAAAACTTTGCAAGAAGAGTAGCTTTTTCGCTTGGGCGAATGTAAATGCACTATTGAAAACTTTTCTTGGGTTAGGTATCGTTAGAGTCCAGTCATTTATTTTTGTTACTTCTATCCCAAAACTGAAATCGCCCTATCCAAATTTTTTATTAACTTAGCCTTAATAAGCTACAACAACATATAAAACTAACCTATATTTTAGCAGAACAATTCGAAGATAAATTTGGGTAGGCCTATTATTACATTTACCCAAAGTAAGCAGCAACACTGACTAATTTGTGTAA
This sequence comes from Phallusia mammillata, assembly GCA_003260075.1. Classification (NCBI taxonomy): domain Eukaryota; kingdom Metazoa; phylum Chordata; class Ascidiacea; order Phlebobranchia; family Ascidiidae; genus Phallusia; species Phallusia mammillata. The sequence goes on from QLIY01000737.1 coordinate 40,273, forward strand.
AACATTGTGGAAAAAATGTCGGAAGTTAACAAATTTATTGAAAATGACAACGGCATTTCATGTGTGCGCGAAATAGCGTGCAAATCTGGTCGCATCGTGTTGGTGAATAATGAGAATATGCAGGAAGACCACAGGACAAAGATGAACGATGAAACCTACAAGAGCATTTTGACTAGCCTTTCGACGCTCTTTGAGATTGTAAGTCTCTTCATATTAAATTTGTAAATATGAACGCTTAATTTACTTCAAAAGTTTGACTCAGTGATAGTTGACATTAACATGCCTACTATAGTGTTGACGATGGTGTTGTATTCTAATTGTATTTTTATTTACTGATTTACGGTTTGAAATGTTGTGTAGATTTCGAAAATACAAGATATCAAACAGGTAGGCATATAATCAGATACTGAGATTTTGTTTATCTTTTTTTTTAGATAAAAATCTTCTGTCTTAGCTGTTGTTGTTTTTTCAGTGTAATCATTTCTTCCTTCAGTCGATCTATATTTTTGTAAATTGCTGTTTAGGTTCCGTAAAAAATAAAATAGTTTATGAGGTGGAATATCCGTCCATGGTCAGCAACACAGTTTAGATTTAATACTTAAATGCTAAGGACTCTGCCTAGAACTCACATGAACTCACTAGCAAAAGTATGTTACGTTCCAGCCGTGACTAATGCTTTAAAATTTTTAGGCAATTCATGTACAAGTATATGAAAGCCGAGACACCGTTTTAATGAAATGCCCGGGTAAATCAGGACCTTTTCGAGGCGAAAAATGTGATCCAGCAAACCAAAGAGGTAAAATTTTTAAGTAAATATTAGAATAGTTTAGTAAAAAAAGTCTGTAGTGGTGATTTTAAAATACACATTTTGTACAATTAAAGCGTTTTCCATGATTTCAATTGATTTGTTGTTGCGACGGACGATGGTAATCGTTAAATTCTACCCTTTTACAAAAAAAAAAATCCTTTACGTCTTCCATAACATAACGTCTGCCTGAATTTTAACTTCTATAACGCTAATTAAAGATTCCAGACCTGCATTCGGCAAAAAATAAGATTTAGAGCGGATTGAATCATGATTTTGCATTTTTGAATGGCCAAGGTTTTTTCAAATACTACGTGATTCGACTTCGACTAAACATCACTTCTTAGCATTTTTAATTTAAAAAATATAAGATACTTGGCAATAATGAGTGTGGTTTAGAAGACTCTTCCAATTAAACAATTATTAAACATTCCAGTTTTATAGACCTTTGTAATTTGTTTCTTGTAGAAGAAGGAATGAACGATCTGGCAAAAAAGCAATTTTTGAAACCAGAAGGAAGAATTTTAATAGAAACACGGCTGGGGCGGGTCCAGCTTCAGGTATAACTCGAGACCAACGTAGCCCTCCGTTTTGTAAATTTTTAGCTTTGCATTAAATCAGAAACATTAATTTCAAAAAACTCATTTTCCATTTGTAATTCTTTTACTTAAAACTTTAATAAACCATTTTTGTGAGAAACATGTTTCGGGGTGTTCATTAATGTTTGTTTAACTCTTTTTGTTTACAGGGTTGGAACCCTGAAAAGCTGGAGCCGATTGTGCTGACTGTTTTTAAACCCCAGTCGTTGCACAATACACTGATAAACGTACGGTAAGTTATATCGTGTCATTTACGACAGGGGTGTCCAACACGCGGCCTGTGGTGAGACTCGAACCCACAACAAGTTTCTTTTCGGGACTTGCTAACATGTCTTCAGTGTACACACTGTCTGATTCATCGTTCGTCACTTTGCAGTTCAACAATATCCACCGTTCTACCAGGGATTCTACGCTGAGCCTGCGTAGCTCAGTTGGTGTAGCGCGAGTCCCGGAAAGACTCCTGTCGTGGGTTCGCATCCCACCGCAGGCTAGATTTTTCTAGCCTACGTCTTGCCATATGTTGGTGAATGCTTGGTGAACGACTGATTCGGTTTGGCACCTTCGATGGGCCTGGCGTATACTGTGATATAAAACTGAGGGTGTCGTGATCGCTGGTCTGCATAGACGCTTCAGGGCTGATCCCAGTTGTGAATTTTTGTTTATCTTTACTGAAAGTTACAAATAGACCTTTACATTGTCAGTGTATAATTGCACAAGTTACGTATGTGTATTGGGGAATGTTTCTTTCAATCAAACTGGAAACACAAGCATTGCAAATTCTGTATGAATCCTTTATATCAGGAGTGTCCAACACGTGGCACGCGTGCCAAAAGTGGCACGCAAAGCATTTGAAAATGGGACACAAAGTTAAACAACCCACCAATTAAATTGTTCGTTTTTTTGACAAAACTTAAGCCCCTTTGTAAACTATTTGTATCTTGCGCCTACTTGCGTCGCAGAAAAAAATGTTTCTGGAGTATCACAAACAAATTTACTCGCATTTGACGACATATTTTTTTCTAACCATTCAATAGGATTCTGCATATTGGCCAAATATTCGGATTAAACCCGCACCGTTAAGACGTTTAATACATGCTTTGGAAAAAGTAATAAACGTTGGCACGCGAGTATATTTTAAAACCAAAATTGGCACGGAGGTGTGTTCGAGTTGGACACCTCTGCTTTATATACTCTTTTACAAACGCGAAAGTTTGCTGCAAAAAAGACGATTCTGATTTTGTCCACTGTACTGTGTCAAGGTTTCCTAATCTAGCCCGAGCTCCTCTTCCCTTACATTATGTTGCACCATTCAACCTAGCGCAAACAGCTGCAACAGGTGACTTTTGCAGCAGCGATGAAGACTGTGAAAATCCAACTCTAGATCTACCAACAACCTCCATAAAACCAACAGAAAAAGGTTTGTACTTGAAAACTAACTTAAAATTTTAAAGTAAATTTTCCAACAGATTTTGCCACTTTTACCATACAATGTTTGTTTAGCAGTGTAAAGCAAGCAGTGCTTTCCAATACACTTTGTAGGCTAAAACATAATATTAGTGAAAGAAATTGATTGACCCATTTAACAGAATGGGCAAAATTGCTTTTGGTAAAGATTAAATTTAATGCCGTTCCAGTACTGTATTGCACTATCTGTATATTGTGGTTGAAAGTCAAAAAGGACACTTAAAAACTTCGCAGCATACAGTTCGAGATAATTAAAGGTGATTTGAATAAAATGACTATTTTTTGTTTGTTTCCAAAATATAATTGTAATATTTTAAGCAGCTTTGACACCATAAATTAACACCTTAGGTTAGGTATTAAAACGTTGGATTTTTATTTGGTTTAAACCTGTTTTTGCAACATGGGACAGAGTTTTATTGGCATATTTATGTTATTTGAGCGATAATCGGTGTTTTTTTCACAGGAAAGAGACATGGGACAAAATATGAACCCCACCAACAACATTACGTAAGTATTTTTTGTTTAAATAAGTACATGCATATACACCTCTCATTGATTTTGTTTTTAGGTTTACTACAGTAACACTCCGTCTTACGGAAGTAAGTATATTTAATTGCACCGATTTAATACAGAAATAGCCACTTGGACTGCTATGGATCATCTACGGTTGTAATGCAATGGTGTTTGGACAGTTTAGAACACAAATTACTAATCGGTCATTTCGACTCGGTCAACCCAATATCTACCATAATTATTATTTTAATTTTCATCCTATCGAATTTTAAACAGTCACAACAGACATGTTGAAAGTAAATGAACTAACCTAAATAAACTAGGACTTTTGAAAAAACGGCAAGTTCAAATCTAATGCTCTGGTTCAAACTTGTGTTAAAACTCCTAAATTTGCACATTCTAACAAGTAGTGGGTGTTAGATCGTGATGGAACACGAAAAGACCCACAACCTGTTCTGAAATCAAGTGAGAAAAGTTCGGTAAGTGTGAAAATGTACCAATGAGTCTGGAATGTTTTTGACAGTGCAGTAATCAAACAAGTGTAAAACATATGTTCATTTTGTTCGAATTGCTATTTGCGTAATTGTACTTTAACAACTGTTAACAAACCACCTGTACAGAAGAATCGATTTTTAGGTTTCCAAGCGTAAAAAATCTTTTGGTGTCGTCTTAACCAAACTGAATATAGTCGTACCGTTTCAAACGCTTTTTCCTATTCAGGCACCAGCCAACTTTATGCACTCACATGATGAGACTGGGCTTTTTGTGAGAATCTGTCTTGAAAATTTAAAAAAACGAGCCAGATCCCAACCTCCCAGACTTTACTTTATTTGGATCAAGCACCAACTTAAAAATTCCTGGCTGTCATCCTCTGTGACACCCACATCCATCACCAACATATTTATTTATCGTGCTTTGCATCTCGTGTGTTTTGTGTCCCTTGCCATTTTTGATAATGCAATGGAAAATGCCGAAACTAGCATAGACCTCCACCCCACCATGTTGCTTGCACTAGCTTACGTTTTCGCCCACCCTTCCATCGTCAGTGATTTGAAGGAAATGCCCCAAAGTGATTGGATCGCCGAAAAGGCGGAAGCGTTCAAAGAATACCTATATGATTGGTGGATAAGTAAGTAAATATTTTTTCTTATGCAGATTACAGTTTACAGAGTTGTAACCAGGCAAAAGTCCTTTATGTTTCTACTTAAGTCCTATCTCTGCCAGCTTTTACATTAACTATTAATATAACAGTAGCGAAATGGTACAAAAAAGCTTTTTTAAAACAATTAATTGTGTTGCAGGTAAGCCCGAGATCCGCTGTCTTCTCCGTCAATGTCTAAGAATCATTCGAAAGATTGAGTAGCAAGTAGTGGCCACCTTTTCCCATCGGCGTAGTAGACGTTGCTGAAAAACCGTTGCATGTGGCATCTTTGTTTAATATAATGTTTCGTTACATAAGGTTTTGCAAAATTTATAACATAAAAACACAAAATATTGTGGCTATGTTCCATTTACTCACGGGGAGAGATTGGTGATGTCAAGTTTATTTATTTGAAAAGATCCTTTGGTTTCTTTACGCTTCTCCAAAAAAACGTTCGGTTTTAGTGTATATGGATTTCGTGCTGTAGTCATTCCTGTTTAGATTTTCGTATGCCGATGTTGTAGCTCTTTGTATTATTAGAATATGTTAATTTCTGTGCGCAATTTGGAAAAAAACTCAAAAAATATAACCCTTATTGTATATAAACCTTGACGTTTGTTTTGTATCAGATTATAAACTAAAAACAGCTTGAAAAACGGAATTCACGTGTGACCTGGTATTTATAACTAATTACTGATATATTATTTTTTAACTAATTGTCATCACAAAACCTTAGGATAAACATTAGATAGTTAAATAGCACGTAGATGGCAACACATTTACCGTCTTAGTTTTGAGCAACGAAAATACACCGAGAGGCAAAAAATCACAAGCTCGGTGACTAACTTTATGACTGTAAATTATGATGGTCACAAACTAACCTTGTGTGCTACACCTTAAATAAGCTTGAACACAAGCAAATTAATAGCAATAATAAACCATATGCCTTTGTTTTGTGCTAACCATAAGAGTATTTTATAATTGGTCATCTTTTCTGCACAAACTTGTCCCGTAAGTTCACTTACCTATTACAGTTATCATCAATCACAATAGTCTAAGTCCAGCAGTATACTGACCATCTCACCAAGACGCACGCCGTGTCGGGCGTCCAGAGGCAAGAGGTTCGCAAATATTAGACAACGACGGCGCAGCCCGGAGTGCAAAGGCAAGGCCAATAGCACCCGTTAATGGCGNTGGCGTATAGCCAAGTTTTGTCGAATTTGGAAATACGTCATTGGTACAACTAAGTGCTTGCTTAAGAAATGTTCAAGAACTTATGTATATGTATATATATATACCATTCCTGTTTAAGGTCAAACAGAAGTCTATGTACAAAAAAAAACAAGTACCAAATAGTTTTAAGGTTTTTTATATTTGTATGTGCAGGCTGCATAAATTACATTACATGAACAGGCTACATAAATATAATATACAACTTAGTTTGTGCAAAATCAGCGGTTTAGGCACTTTTGATTTTATCACTTGGCGTCATCTACATTATTAATGGTTGTAAACAAGACGTCAACAAGAAATGTTACTAAAACGTCAAGTAAAACGTGCCCTGTTCTTGCAAAATTATTAAACAACGTTAATTAAACGTTGAAAATTACCTATGAAATTCTACTCTGACGTCAGGATTAAACGTGTTTGACACGTTAACAATTTAAAACAATTGTAATACAGTCGCAACGTTAAAAAAACAACCGTCTTTACTCTGTAAAACTCTTTTTACAAAGGTTAGAAGTGCATCAGTCTGCTTTAACGGCAAAAACATAAAACACAATGCACAACAAGCTAGTGGCAACAAGTTCTACTACTCCCGTTTTGTAAGGTAAGGCCTTGTTTGCAAGCGTTTGATTACCAGATAAAGCAGCGCGTTTTAAATCAATCGTCTCACACTTCGTATGCTCCAAGGCAAAGGCAAAAAGTGCCGAAATTGTGCCACGAATAAAACGCCACACATTTACGAATGACTCCTCCTAAACCCTATAGTTTGTTGCCAAACAAGCAAAATGCATTTGGGTAATAATTTAACAGCGTTTTATTATGATTAAGAAATTCACATGTGATTTGGAAATTATTAGTGACTAATTTATAAAATTTTTGTTTGATAGATTCATTACGGAAACAATTCCTTGTCCTGCACATCTAAAGTAAGCTCGTCTGCGTTGCTATTTAACTGTCATTGTGTAAATTATAAGCTACATGCTTCCAGCAACTGCACAAATCAAGGGTCTCTCATAAGCTCATGCCTCCATGCCACTGCTGTGACGGAGTGAAATTTGGGAAATATCCTGTACCGTGTGAGGTGAAAAACATGAAATCTTTTCTTGGATGCCCAAACCAGGCAAGATTCGTTTGATAACAGCTGTTTCGTGGTGTAGGTGTCATTGCGTTTGTTGAAATAGTCGCACATTGAAACATGAGCGTATTACTTTATGCTTTTTGTACAAAATCAAATAGAATGTCGAATTTGTTTCAACAATTGATTCTTTGGCTTTGTTGAAGACAACTGTTGCCATCGACAAGACACAAAAGCATGTCACTATTTTTTGCTTTAAGTTATATGTCAGTCTATTCATCACAAATTTAATAAAATGCATAAACTATACTCTGTGTTTCCGCGTGTCAACAAATATTTTCAAGTTCTTTGTGTATCAAGTTTTATAACTGTTTAAAGTTTTTTTTATCTCTTTGAAGCACAGTCATGGTAACAGCATTTTTTTACCTTTTAAAAAAATCCACAAAGCTACTATACGATACTTATAGGTTTTAAAAATAAATTTTTCACACTGTTTTATTCGAGTCATGCTTTAATTCATACCACGTGTAATTGCATCACACAATCCTTAAACAACAACAGTAAGATACCTGTATAGGTATTAAGGCCCTCCTATATCAAAAAAATATGACACAGAACCGTTGTAAGGTGGTTTAATTTTTCAGATTGAGGCCAGATTATATTTTTTCATAGAATGAAAAATATAAGCCGTGGGCCTCAATACTTTCAGGTACTTGAAACAAATGAAAAAAACTGGCTTATTGCAACAATGCCATCTTAGAATTCCAGCAAACCGACAAACAATTGCGTACAGTAAATAATGTGGTAAGTAACAAACATAAAACTAAAAGCTAATACAATGGTAAGAGTGTTGGCCTTGTTTCGGGCGGGCGCACAACCTGTACATGCACAATGCAGTCGAGCTCAACTAAAAATATTCAGTAAACCCAACTTAATTTGGTAACTAGAAAATTCACAATATACCGTATATGAATCGTACTTAAAAGTTACCGTACCAATGTCGATTAAAAAAATTACTGTACCAGAAATTAACCAAATAACTTGATTTTTTGCTCGGTGGCATATATACAATCAAACAATAAGTACTAAATTCTTACACCAATCCCTAACATGCTAAATAAAACAACAGTGTGCTTTTTGTGCATCTAACGTTAACAACACTATTGTAGAAAATGCAAAATTGCAATACCAAATAAGGAAAACACAAAATAAATTTAACACTACTTTTACAAAGCAAATAACAGTGACAGGAACAGGAACTTTGGCAAAAGACTAGCAAAACGACTCAGAAAAATAACTACACAATTGCGGGCAGCTACCATTGCGAAACAGACAAAGTTATGATTATGCTGCACAAACGAAGGTATGAAAAAAAGGTAATGACAACCTAATTGGTTTTGCAACGACACACAAACCTTTAAACGACTGTTGCAATTCGTTTTTTGGGGGACTTTTTCTACAAGTTACCCCCAAGTTTATTTTAAACTAAAAATACTACAGCTTCTATGTAAAACCTAAAATAAGGTACGACTCAAGCACCAACAATTAACCTTAAACTAAATACAGAAAAAAAACGTTTTTAAATCCACAAATATAAATCTATAAAAAAACATGTGCACCTTAAAATTAACGTCAGTTTGATGGTGAAGTAAAATTATTTTCGTCTTTGATCGAAAACATAATTCGAGTTTTTGATTACATTAGCCAAAACAGCAAAGAGTTTCTATAGCATGAAAACAATATTTACATACAAAGTAGTAGCATATATGAATGTTAGTATTTGGCGTGTCGACATTTGCAACAAAGACATTTTGTTTCCTGAGATAATTTTGTTGGCCTTGGACCGAACGGCCTGAGATAGAAAAGCAGCACACAATTTATCGAATAGCTTCTTACAACAGCATAGTGGTCACGTCAATTGCCACTTTTAAACTACAGTCAAATCTTGGTTCAGGATTTAAGTTCCTCAAAGTGGGAAAATTGCAAGAGGGTGCGGGCCTAACAGTTTTTCTTAAATTAAAATCAGTTCGCGGGCCACAGGTTACCGAACCCCTGTGCTACACTACATACNAGCAGCACACAATTTATCGAATAGCTTCTTACAACAGCATAGTGGTCACGTCAATTGCCACTTTTAAACTACAGTCAAATCTTGGTTCAGGATTTAAGTTCCTCAAAGTGGGAAAATTGCAAGAGGGTGCGGGCCTAACAGTTTTTCTTAAATTAAAATCAGTTCGCGGGCCACAGGTTACCGAACCCCTCTTCATAGTTTGGATTACTCGCACAGGAATAGATACTATAATCTCACATTGAAAACTGCTTGCCCTTAATATACTTTAAGGAGTGAATGTGCAATCCGGAAAATGGAAAGCAGCAAAGTTGTAACTCGAGAACTCGCGTGCATCCGTCTTTTTCAAACATCTGCAAACATTTGTAAACAACTTAATTAATAAAAAAACATGCATTAAAATGGCTTTTTCTTTTTTAAAATACTGCTATTGTCATAATGCTAGGATTTTTTGTCTGCTTCGGGTTTTCCTTAGCACATGTCTGCCACAAGAATTTGTGTCCTACAAAATCATTTTAGCATGGTACATTGATACAAAAATGTTTTTGCTAGTTATTTTTTGTTTTTTTTGCTAAAATTTACCTGCAGCACGTTACTTTTAAATCGTCACCAGAAGAAAACAGCCCTTTTTTGGCCATATTAACCAGCTTCCTGTCAAAACTCGCGGGAAAGCCGTGCAAACTTTTGAGCCGAAAAGAGAGTCTTCCTTCTGCAAAAACGGCAGTAACGCGTTGGTTAATGCGACAATGTAAAAGAAAAAATAAAATGCTACAAACTAAAAACTGAGTTTGAGGGTAAAATTAGTTTGCAACGTTTTCCGCTACACGATTAAATCTTCTTTTTTTCTTTTCTTTTTTCACGGGGTTCGAACCCACGACGCTCCCGGAGTCGAATCCCGATCAAGTTTTTTTATGTCTGGACGTAGGTCAGGCGCGCCGGTTAATGGTTATGCACAAGTGGGTGTCAGCGCCCCTCGGCGTTTCAAATAATACAAACGGTTTTGAACATTAAATAGGCGATAGGGGGTGTTGCTTAAAGAATATAACTGTTAGAACGGAATAGAACTTCAAGAAAAAATTTATCGTATATAATTAATATTTAATGACTTTTTTGGAAAAATCTGTATGTTAGATATGGTTCCTCATTAAAAGTATTAGTTATGAGTTTTAATTGTCTATGGATGGAAGCGTATTCACTTATCCTCGTAAGGGGATGCACAGAAAAGCCTTTTTAAACCTTTGGTTTAAGTCAGTGGTGGGATTCAGCCGGTTCGCACCGGTTCTATAGAACCGTCTCACTAAATTTGATGAGATCAGCGAACCGGTTAGCATTACTGGTTACTGTCAAAGGAGTATGAGTCCAGCGAACCGGTTAGCATTACTGGTTACTGTCAAAGGGATTTGTGTAACAGAAACAACTGAAAAATATGACTTTTGTGACAGAACCGGCTTACACAAAAATTGAATCCCACCACTGGTTTAAGTCTTCAGTTTAGACTCACGTAAGTTTAACTCTCGTATAAGTGACCAAGGCTAACGAATACTGGTTGTTATTGTAAATCGAATCATTTGTTGGATTTGAATCTGAGTTTGTCATACACCTTACCTCTAACGTTACAACAGTCGTTACGGTGAAAGCCAAATGAAGTTACGTCACAATTTCCCTCTAGCTGATCCGATTTTTGATCGCATCTGTAATTGCAACAGGAAAATATCAATTTATGACAAGCAGGGCATTTGAGCCCAGTGAGTCCCCGAATCTTGTTTAAATGCAATTGGCATATCAATAAACATACTGTTGTGCGTTTAAAGTACACTTAGTTTCCTTAGTTATTATCCTTGGTTTCAAAGGGGTTTTAAATCGAATAACCAGTGAAGCTGTATTCAATAATTAAGTGACAAATCTTACTTAATGCATTTGATTTCATCTCTTTTGCATGTGTAAACAAACTCCCGGTGAGCAAAATTGAACAGTTGCCTCCAAGAAAACCCTGCAGCAGACGGAAACATCAGATACGTCAGAAGTCGAAACCACAGGTTAGTGACGTCACCATGCGGATATTCCATTTTAAACTGCAGTGTTTTAAATATACATTAGTTTAGTTTAAAGTTAAGTTGTTGTTTTTTTTATATATTTTTGCAGCATGTTTGTGGTTTAAAACAGACAAACCGTATTTGTGTTGGCTGTGCCGGAAACCTTTAACTGCTGAATTCTTTTTGACAAAAATTATGGTTTAGACATGTTCTTGCTCTATGAGGTTTTATGCAAAATCGATAGAAGATAGACAAAAACTTTCTCTGGGAAAGTTGTTGGGTATAAAATTTTCTACAATTTAAAGACAATTTTTTTTCAATGACGTCATCACTTACGAAATGACGTCATTTCAATTCTATTTTATTACAAAATTGCAGTTTATTGATGTTTTTTTTCATTGCAATTATTAGTTCCAAGTTGTTTCACAAACAATTCCTTAAAAAAATATTGATGTGTGTTTTTTCGATGACGTCATTAATTAGCCCATGACGTCATAATGAACAATTTTAGTTTCTTGTTTTACTGTAGTAAAGGACAAAATTGATGTTTTTGAGGTTATAAAACTTGTTTTTAAAAATAATTATTGACAATCTTTCCAATTTACTGACTTATTCTAATGTTTACCAAATACCTGTACACATAATGCTTTCACAAGTGTTTGTACATGGGATGTTTATTATGTATCATTACACCACAACATGTAAAATTTTGAAACACAGTTCACAGAAGTTAGCAGAAAAACCACAATTCCAAGCATTCCAAAGGAACTTTGCACTGATTCTTCTGTATTTGTTGTCCATTTATGAGGCCAAATCCTCCCATCATTTGACAAATATAAATACAGTTGATGACCAAGTACAATCAAAATATAGGTCAGCAACCAACTTCCCGAGTCAAATCGCTTCTACAACAGTTGTTTTCATGATAAATAACTGCTGTCACCACTAATAGTAGCTAAACTGACTGATACAGCACTATATTCAAGCAAACCAAGGCAAATTCACTGCCCCCAACTACCCACTTCCAAGCCCAATTCAGCCGCACACATATCGAATTGTAAATAAAGATCGCCGCAACACGCACACAAAGCCTTGAAATCAACTCCAAACAGCTGTCTGTGAATCAACCAAGCGTAAATAAACAAAAAACGGCTCAAAAACAAAAATTAGGAAAATCCCCGCAGTTAAAGGGTTAAGGTGTGAAAATGGGTGAATCGAAAAAAACATACAAATTTTTTTTGAAATACCTTATATTGCACCAAACAACAAAGAATATCACTCAGAGATGCTGTACTTTAGTCAGTACAGCCGTTTTTTGAAAAATACATTTTGGGGGCCTGTGGGTGAACTGCTGGGTCATTCGGGGTCAAACTTCAGGAGGATAAAATTTGGATTAATAACTAACATTTGTCCAAATTTGAATAAATTTAAAGCACTCTTTCTTGACCAAACGCGTATAACAAACCAGCGTTAGACAGAAAAAAGAAAAAAAAAATACGAACAAAAACAATATGTGTCCCCTTCATAGAAGGGGACCCATAATAATGCAGTTTTATATGTGGTCAAGTATCAGATCCCGATTAAAGATGGGGTATCAGGTCAACCCCAGTGCTGACTTGAATTTGCGAAAGAGTAGAAAATTATTTTTGTTGGTAAAACAAATATCAACACAGATTAACATATTTTTAGGTGAATATGATGTTTGATGTCAACACTTTAAACAAAGGAATCAATTGTCATCTCACCGGTTCTTGGAGTGACAGCAAACCTGAAGCGATATGAGAAATTCCATCGGATGTTATTCCACAACCACCAAACATGCCATCACCCAAACCAAGTGACTTGACATTGCTCAAACATTTTGATATTGCTGCAGCACCAAGATCACCAATTGGGTTGCCACCAAGGTCAAGTTCATGCATCTAAACAGTAGAAGAAGAAAAAAGGAAATGCGCGTTAAGTCTAAATTATATTTGTTTTACTGTGCTTTGTTTAATTATGTCACAATTTAAACTAATAGTTGTGTTAACAAAAAGTTCGAGTTAGATAGCATTGAATAATGACTTGGCATTATGATTTATTACATGCGAGTATGTTATCAATGTTAAAAACAAGTCACTTAAAACTCCGAAAACTATACTAAGTTTCGCTTTAAGTTAAGTTGTTGTGTTACACAAACAAATGCATAACAGATTTTTTAATTGTGTACTGTAAAACAAAAACTCTAAAATGTGAACAGTTATTTAAACCCAAACATCTATGTTTCATTTTATCACAATTAAG
>QLIY01000737.1:54046-82519 GCA_003260075.1 Phallusia mammillata
AACTTTGCACTGATTCTTCTGTATTTGTTGTCCATTTATGAGGCCAAATCCTCCCATCATTTGACAAATATAAATACAGTTGATGACCAAATACAATCAAAATATAGGTCAGCAACCATAAACTTCCCGAGTCAAATCGCTTCTACAACAGTTGTTTTCGTGATAAATAACTGCTGTCACCACTAATAGTAGCTAAACTGACTGATACAGCACTATATTCAAGCAAACCAAGGCAAATTCACTGCCCCCAACTACCCACTTCCAAGCCCAATTCAGCTGCACACATATCACATTGTAAACAAATATCGCCGCAACACACACGCAAAGCCCTGAAATCAACTCCAAACAGCTGTATGTGAATCAACCAAGCGTAAAATAACAAAAAACGGTTCAAAAACAAAAATTAGGAAAAAACATGTTTTTTCCTAATTTTTACTTTCTCCTTACTGTAATTAATTTTTTTCAAATACTGACATATCATTTTTTTTGTAAAAAATTCAATTCAATATGCATAAGCTTTCAAACGCACCCCAGTTGGAAAAAATATTCGCACTGATATGATTTTTATCGCTGTTTACAACGAGGCATGTCTCGGGGCGCATTTATGCGCCCCCCNCCAATATGCATAAGCTTTCAAACGCACCCCAGTTGGAAAAAATATTCGCACTGATATGATTTTTATCGCTGTTTACAACGAGGCATGTCTCGGGGCGCATTTATGCGCCCCCCGCAGTTAAAGGGTTAAGGCTCTTCTGGCCTGTAGGCACATTTTATAAGTGGCCCGAAAATCGGGGTTGCCAACTAAAAAATTATAATTATCAATGTTGCCAAATCAAAAAAAAAGTGGCCTGGATTTTGGACTGGCCTGTAGGCACGTGTCTACTTTGCCTAATGTTTAATCCGGCACTGTGTTGGAATGTAGTAAATCTTTCATTGATAACGAAATCTCCTTGCAAGTAAAAGCAAAAAGCTGAGACGATTCAGAGTCATTACTTTATGACTTCAGGAAATTTTAAAGTGAAACCACAAAATCAGTCGCTAAACATGCTTATAAAGCAAATAGCATTGTTTTGTACAACAATAAAATAACCGAATGATTTGGTGTTGTCACATTAAAATTTCCTTGTGTTGCAATCGTGTAAGTTACCACGCTGCTGTCTTTTTGTTGAAAATCCATGCGCAAAATCCTTTTGAATACACTTGAACTTTGAGATATTGCCGGTATAGACTCTACAACTCCTTTTATGCGTTTTGCTACCATACGGTCTTGCAGGAGCGTAATGGCCTCAACGACGTCCGGAAAAGTCATGTTTGTGTATTCACCTAAATCGAACAAAAAACACCATTAATTGAAAACATTTCTCTTCATTGTTAAAGCATTCGCTTATCACTTACCTTTTAAAACCTTTTTAAAGTATTTCTCTAATGCTATTGTTTGCCAGGTATGCTCGTCATCAGTGTTTTGACGGAGCTGCAAGCCACTAAGATAGAACATTCCTTGCTTTGAGAGCAAAAAGCAAGCAACTTTGATATGAAACGATGGTTGGTTATCAATTTCGAAGTTTTCCAATCCAAGTTGCGTGACGAGATAAAAGCTGGACAGCAAAATATCTTTGCTTGTTAGACTGCCACTTTGCCTCTGATTATAAGCTCTGGAAGACGCCTCATAAGTTTGGGAGAGAAACTTCTCTGGAATCTCGGAGATTTTACGTAGCCCAGTGATTTTTTCCGTCATATAGCGATAATGGTCGTCATAACCCCTTCTAACCGTTTCTTGTACAGATGGACTCATATTTGCAACACAATAAAAACCTTAAAATAGTTCTAAAATGTGTCCTGCAGATAAAACACAAGTTTAGAAAAAAAAGTTCTTGTAACATTTATAGATTGCCAAAAAACTGAGTAAGAAGCGATTTTTTTTGTGTGTGTTTTTGATAACATTTTGTTACGCATTTCAAAAGCAAAACGAATAAATTTAAATAGGAAACCCTGTTGTGTGTTAGACAAGTTTCTTGACCTACAAACCACGGGCACCGACTGAAAGTTTTGCAATGAGAGGGAAGTTTTGACACATTCATACATAATTACTTGATGTATGAATGAATTACAGTATTAAGTAAGTTATGTAAATTTAGCCTTAAATAGCCTACTATACAATACAATTGCGTTGTCGAAAACCTAAAGCACTCTACGATGTAAAAACACACGTATCATTGTGTCTGTTTTAAATACGCAAACAAGGTATTCACTGACATTCTTTCATTTTTCGAGCATGATATTTTTTCAAAAATTGGGTTATTTAATAAAAGGTTGACTTTACGTGCCGGCGCCCAACTTTCATGCTGTTGCTGCTATACATAGACAAACCATGTAAACCTAAATGTATTGTTTGTACCGCCGTTTTAACATTCCATTCGGGTCGCCTTCATCAGAGCAATAACACTTCAATCGTCACATAAAACCCGAAATTAACAAAATGAAAACATCAACGAACGACATTTTGGTGCAGCAAAAAAAGAAATTGACCTTACCATTCAAAAGAGCATTGGAAAATGGAACAAATTAACGAAACAAATTTTAAATTGCTGAGATCGATATTGTTTGCTTAGTATTGTTTTTTCACGATATATATGGCCTCGGCATCCAACGTGTAAATATAAAGTCTGTGTACACAAGCTGTTTAGTTTCCCAGAAACGAATGAAAAAACGACCTTTCGTTACAGAGGCATTGGAGAGGTTGAAATGTGAGGTTTACAACACAAAATGCGAAGTTAGGTAAACGATTTTGTCCGAAACACGGAGATTTACAAAAATTACTGATTATAAAAAGATAATTTGATTTTTATTGTCTAAAACAAACTAAAAATAGCACTTAAACGAAACATTACTGATTAACAAACACGATTATCAAATTAACAAACACGGTTAAATGCGCTAGCTACTTTTAGATAAAAAATACCTCGTACGCAATAAACCTTAAAAACACGCGATACGTTATCGCGAAAAAAACTTCATGAGTCACTGAGTAAGCTTAGTGAATCGATTCACTTCAGTAAAATTGCAGACAACAGGAAATAAGTCGAGTGTAACTGAGAGAACAGCCGTCTGACATCGATGTTAAAACACTTAAGGTTTCACAAGTTTCCAAAAATTGAGATCAGATAACAAGAAAAGGTGTAGGCAAAAAGAACATATAAATGCTTTTTTTTACAAAAAAAGAACTTCAGGAAAGGCAGGAAACTAAGGCAGGAACTAACATTCCAGTGTATGGGGTGGTAAACAGGTACACATCAGAATGTAAAGATAAACGCAGACGCGCTTGGATTGCGGTTGTCCACAGCACTATTTTTAATTTTTTTCTCACATGTATACTTCATAACTGATGCTGTTATCCCATGCATCCTTTATGATTAATGTTACAATAAAGGACCGAATTGACCGGTTTACAGACATAAAATGAAAATGTTTTGAACTGTTTTAAAATGGTGGTACGTAGGTTACAATTAATACACTGCAAATGACTCACACTAAACAAATTTGTTGCTGGTCCATTATGCACTGCTTGGTACCTATGTATTCTTGTGGCCTTTATACTGTTATAAAAAACGTTTTCCTGGATAACTTGTACACTAATCAAAAGAGTATGGATGAATTAAAAATCCGGAACGACCCAAACGCTTGACGTGGAGTCAAACATGCTGGTTGTTTGTCAAACTCCGGTCAGTACACATTGCTTCGTAAAGGAGACCAACTGTAAAGCCTAAAGTCAGGTACTTTGTTTGGGCGTCAACCCAAGCGTTCACTGTTGATTTTTGTCTGGCAACCATCCGCAAATCTTTTGTTGAACCAGCTAGACTGTCTGAGGGTTAGGTAGCTAGGATCACGGTTTAAATGTCAGTGTCGTTTTTTGATGTCAACACCGTGTTTTATCGAAAGACTTTTTGCAGTAATTTTTGCCCTATAAATTACTTAAAATAAATTTATTAATATAAATCTCATACCTGAAACTACCATTGTCGGGAAAATCTACTAACATAAAAACTTACACCAGATGAATTTGTTAAATACCGACAGGTGCCAAAAAAAGCGGTCGCGCGTATTTAAAATGCAATGTGTTTAAAAATGCTGACGCTATTAGATCTGGGGGAGGTTATAACCAAAAAAACAACCTAAAAACTCAGTTCCCAACGTTAAATTTAGTTTCTGATCCGATTCCAGTTCTATCCCACTGGTAATTTAAATACATGCGAGTTTTACGCCACCTAGCGGTATTCTTTAACTTTTGTGTTTTCTGTGTGCCGTGATTGCTGGTCTGCATCGATGTTCAAGGGCTGAACCAAGTTATTGGTTTATATTTTAACTGATTACTGGTCAACCTGGCAAACCCCTCTTACGAAGCTGGCATGTACAGCATACGAGGCAGGCCAGGGTGCTTGTGATTCGACTTTCGGCGGTCCACCAGTAAGCTACACCAGCTGACAGAGCGCTAATCCCGCAAAAACTCCTGTCGTGGGTTCGAATCCCACTGCCTTGTCATAGAAAATGCTTGGTGACCAAACTGATTCGGTATGACGCCTTCAAAAGGCCTGACGTACTCTGATTGTTTGTTGTGAGTTCCTATGTACGTAAAGTTACGACCCAAATATAAAGAAAGTGATAATAAAAACGCTAATGCTTTTAAATCAAAAACGTCAGTATTTAAATCTGCACACAGTAATGGATAAACAAAAAGAACATGTGTAAAAGAAAGAAAGTAAATAGTAAAAAAGTTGGATTCGAACCCAACACTTTGTTACTTGACTCAATAATCATTAACACTAACACGTCTACAATTTGAGAGTCCTGTTTTATTTACCCAAAATGTAAAGGAAGGCGATGTACGGTACAAGTCCGACCGTCTACTTAAACTTCAGTACAAACCCGGCCCAAAAGGTCCTTGTGGGAGAAAAACCTGCCCATTTAGGCGGCATTTTTGGCGCGAAAACTCACGTGCCTTTCTTTTTCCATGCGACGATAGGGACTTGGTTTGATCTAGGTTCCATGCCTAGATATTTCAGTTGTACACCTTCGCAAATCGAGATCAAGCTATAGTGTCCGGTATGCAGAAAGGTCTTGTTATCAATTTTACAGAGTTTTGGAGTCATAGTTTGTTGAAATGCGTTTTACGTAGTCATAAGTTTCAAGTAATGCTGTTTTAAATAAGTTGCATGAGGACTTTAAGTGATTGAACAACATGTAAGAAATTAGTAAATTAACAGTTTTATGTAACCTATACAAATGTACAAAAGATTTCTTATTTTTTACACGGCTCTTATCGCAAACAATATTTTATACACTGCTTTGATCAGCAAGTTAAATTTTTACGCGCAATTTGCTCTATGTACCAATCGCCGCAATGAAATAGTTCCATTTTTTGCAGAATTGGCTTTTCTGGTCAAGATCAAACTATATAGCACTTTCTCCACATAGTATAGTCCAATTTTTTGTAACTTTTAGTCACGTATGTTAGACTAAACTTTTGCAAAGGGTTGTTATAGGTTAGCGTTACCGAAATCTGATCCTAATCGCCATTTTTAACGCACGCAAACAAAGCTCTAAAAAGCGGAGGGGAGGGGGAGGGGCCAAAGTAAATTCGCCGTACACCTTCCAGCTGGGGCTGTTGAAACGCACGCTCGAATGCGTTTCAAGCGCGCAAACTGTAACGAATTTTAAACGGTGGCTTTAGTCATGTTGTTGCGAAAGGGTCAGTAAATTGACAACGCAAATAGAAATTTTCGTTGACTAAGTAAAAGAGTGACTGAGGGTTAAGCGAATACATTTTTGGTAACTTGTTCTTAAATCAAGATTGTGATAGTCTTTATGTTTATTATAGTGCAGTAACACTAGCTGTTAAAAGCAAAACAGCCTAAAGTATCAAATAACTTAGCTGCTGTTTTTTATACAAAGATTGTTTATTTAAACTGTGGTTCAAAAAAGGTTTCAAGAAAGTCTAATGGACTGTACCAGTGGATACAGTTTGGCCAAAATCATAGATTCTTGTTTTATTAAAGAGAAATGTAAGCATCAGCTTAAGTTCTATTAGCAGTTAGATTAACCACAACTCAGCTGACGCACTTTAAGCACATTTTGCATATCGTTTTTTTTTGTCTTAGAAGTTAAAAAAAAATTTTCCTTGCCTTTTATAGATTAAATTACTGTTTGAAACTGCAGTAATTTGATATAGATTTGGTCATTTTGATATATTTTTGTTTTTCGCCATACGCTATATGGGTATTCTACGACAAAAAAGACAAATATTACCTATATTCAAAATATAGGTTAGTACTTAGTATTACAATATCATAAAATGATGGTTTTAGTATCTGTCACACATTTAATCAAACAATTATACAAAACCCTTCGCTTTTCTAGTGCTGAAGCAATTTGTCTAAAATACTAAGTTAATTGTAGGAACTTACCCGGTTGCTACAAAGCACTCACACACAAAAAAAACACACACTTAAAGGGGGGGGGGGGGGGGGGGGGGGGGGGGGGGGGGGGGGGGGGGGGGGGGGGGGGGGGGGGGGGGGGGGGGGGGCATTTGTTTTTGTTTTTTAAATTAAACTGGTATCTTTGCTAGCAACGACAAAACCACATACCCGTACACTGACAACAGTTTGAAAATCGGAGTTTATGTACAACTGGTGTGTTGCAACTTTTAATTGTCGGTAACAGAGCTTCTAAGCTGCAAAGGCGTTTCAAAGCATAAAGCACTGCACTAATTTTTGCCTCACAACCAGTAGGCATGTTTTTGTACATTTTTAACAACCATATTTAAGAACGGTATTCTCCAACATGACATATAATTATCAAAACTTGCGTACAGAACAGTAGAACCGTTTTACTGCAAAGCTGCACAAAGACATGAAAACTTCTGTACTAAACGCCCAGTCGGCGAAAACACATAACATTACGTCACAAACATCCCGGATGAACAAAAAATTCACTTCTTACAACATTGCGTATAGACTGTTAAAAATAAATGTTGTAGATTTTAGCCTTTCAAAAAATTTAATGGTGAAAAAATAACTTCAAAGAAAGACATGTAGGTCATAAAATTAAATAAAGCTTATCAAAGAACTTCGATTCCTATTCTTAAGGTAATTACTGAAAAAACAGTTTTAGATGATGACAAGGTAGTTTAATTTTATCAGTTAGTAGGGTAGCTCAACTATTAGTGTGTTTTAGCTGATTTGAGGTTTATAAAATACGATTTTTATGTCAGTGTGATATTTCGATTGGTAGAGCTACTAACACGATACGTTACGCCTGATCCAAAAGTGCTTAATTTTCAAAACGGTATATCTCAAAAAATGCTAACGGTTAGGGCTATTAGGGTTGGGGTAAGGTATTAGCACTTAAAATTCAATAAAACTAACCCAAAAAATTAGTTACTAATGTAAAAATTTTATGTAAATGTTTCCCAACCCAACCCATTTATACCCGCTAAATAAATAATTTAGCTCTTTACGCCACCTATCGAAAA
This sequence comes from Phallusia mammillata, assembly GCA_003260075.1. Taxonomy (NCBI): domain Eukaryota; kingdom Metazoa; phylum Chordata; class Ascidiacea; order Phlebobranchia; family Ascidiidae; genus Phallusia; species Phallusia mammillata. The sequence goes on from QLIY01000737.1 coordinate 61,572, forward strand.
TTAAGCACTTTTGGATCAGGAGAAACGTATCGTGTTAGTAACTCTACCATTTCGACGTGCGTTTGCGTGGCAACCGCCGTAGCCTATTGCGTTAGGTCATACTTGTAGCGTTTATGTATATTGACAAGCGACCGGTGCTGGTTTTTATTTACAAAGTACAACAGAACAACAAAGTATTAAACAGAACCCAGATATACAGGTTTTAGATTTGTTAACAGCAGTTATTTTAAAAAGTTTAATATGATAGCTACAGCTATACTATGTATCCTTTATTAATCAAACGTATCCTTTATTGAAACTAAATTGTTAAACTTTCTTGACGATCAACTCCATAAAAACAAATGTGAATGTTTTGTGGGTAAACGGTTTTAACGATAATAATTGAAAATATTTTATGTTCATTTTATAGCCCAAATATAGCCACTCTTTTCTGATGTTAGATTTCTTGTACTGGTAGCCTACTTAAACACATTTGATTCGACTGTCATCATTAGGGCCACATATAGTAGAAACAATAAACAAGTAAACAAACATATTTCACAGTTGTAAGACTTTAGCCGTGAAGTTTCTTCAGCAAAACCTGCAGTGCTGCACTAAACTCAGAAAATGGAAATAATGCTTTCATAGCTGTCAATTTATGTTTTCTTTAATTAAAAAAATCTAAAAACCTACGCGTTTGCTTTGGCAACAATTTTGGGATCCCACTGACCTTCGACTGTGACCTCCTCTCATACCCTTTGTTCAAAAACTCCTGTCCCGTTAGTTTGTGTGTGATAAATAATAGTGCTGGTTCTAAAAAAACTGAGTGACAAATACATTGCCGGACTTAAAATTCGGATAAAGTTAAATATTGAATAAGTTTCTTTGTGTACAGTATAAAACTTATTTAGTTCTGTTTCTATTTGGTGGATTTGCAGTTAAAGTTTTGTGATAATGTACTATTGACAAAAAAATGTGAAACTTTTTTTAAAACAAGTGTAGATGATGAGCAGCTAAGATTTAAGTATAGGTGCAGATATGCCAAGCAGCTAAGAGGATAATGAATTTATATCGGTGATCAGCTTACCAGCAGTCATTCGTTACAACGCTTTTAACAGCCTGGCGTACTACTAGCTATCGTAAGTAGCTGTTTTAAGTGGTATCTCAAAAGTAAACGGTTCACCAAGGCTATGGCACGATAGCCCAAATGCCACAAAGACCTAAATTTTTCGATAAGCACCTGCAAAATTAACTTGTACTTTAAAGCATTTATTATTTCGATGGAACGGGGTTTAGTAACTCGCTCATAGATTTACAAAAAAACGATGTTTTTGCTTGTTGATACTGCAACAGCAGGTTGTTTCCGCCGGTTAATTGCATAAGGTGTTAAACATGTACACGCAAAATATAAACATTTAGTGTACTTTCGCTTATCTACTAAAGTTAACAACCTGAAACATTATGTTTAATCCCAAGATGCTTTTTTAATCTAAAGTTATTAAACATTACCTTACATAAGTTGCCAGTGTTTTGGACTTAACCAAATGTCGGCAGCCTTAATAATTGTTAACACGTGCTTTACAGTCCTCGAAAAACAACTGTAATAACTCGCCTAAGTCGAATGTTGTTTAACACCAGTAAAAACAATAAAAAACAAAACTTGCAAACCGCACAACGCTTAAAACACCTGTGAAACAATATAAGCTATCAACCACTCGCTGACAACAAATCTACCTTTCCTTACATCAACGATCTAAAACAACTTTTTAAAAATTCCTTTCAAATTGGTAGCTAAACACCTCACAAATCATGCATAAGTCATACAGTACGCTTAACCGAAGCTGCTGTGTACAAATCTACATGGAGTAGACAATTGGTTGCCTTTTTCACCACTGGTCCTTTGCCCCACGCGTCATCAGCTTTCTCTTGTTTCCCTTCTTTTTAAGCTTTTGCTGATTTATTGTAATACTTAACATGGCAAACGACTTGACTACCTCAAACCTCAATGAACGTCCAGTATAAACATTTGCGATAATGTCATCTAAAAAAATTGTTGTAGTGATTAATTTTGTCACAAAATAATGGGTATGGTTTGGGTTAAAGTTTAATTTATCAATTGACAGTCGAAACGGTTTTAAGTTTGCTTTGGGCCGTTGTAAAGTTTGTGCAACTTGTCCCAACTTCTCTGCTTTGTATTTACTTGTGTACAAAACAAATTAGCAAACATTGCTAAGATTCAATGACTCTATAGTATACACCCATCACATGATAAGGAAAAACGTACCGGAAGTACAGTAATTCTTGCATTGAGAGGCAGATTGGCGTTGGCTCGGTATAAATATTTGTCGCTAAATGTAATATTGTCAAAGTGAAATTTTCCGTGACTTTACGAGAACAAACATAATAAAGCGATGTTTTGTTTGCTTTTTCTGACAAGTTACCTAACAAAAGCCAGCGATTTAGTCTTCTTGCAGCACTGTCTACTTGTTTTTAATGGGCAGCGTTTGTATTTCATATTTAGCTTTAATGCAGTCTGCAAAAACAAATTTAATGAGTGTAGAAAAATGTATGACCTATTGAATTTACCTTTCCTTAGCAGGACATTTACGGGCAACGAGATATCTTTACTTGTGTTTAGCTGAACCACACATAATTTTATCTTTGTTGAGGAAAAAACGCTGCAAATAAAGGAGAAAGCAATAAACATCAGCGACGTATTTAATTTCGAAAGAGGAACTGACTAGGGCGTTGGCCATTGTGATAATGCTACAAACAGTGTTGCAACAGACGAAGGACAAAGATAAAAATATTTTCGCTGGATAAAATGCAGTTATTACAAAAGATTTTTTCTGGTTTATGTTACGTATAAGCAAACATGTGTATAACTATAGTCGTATAACAGGGGCTACAACAGACGACTTTCCGTATTTTCGAGTTTTTCCTAAAGAAAATGGGCTTACTTACTGCTGTTTAGCAGAAATGAGTCATTTTCTATTTCAACAGCGTTTTCGTATTAACTCACATAGAACGACGCTGTATCGGATGAAAAGCATAAAAACTTTATTCCTGATCATTAGTTGCAACAATATCGCTGTCTTTACGAAATTGGACCAGAACTATGTGACGTATGGACTTCAAGGTCATGTGACTTAGGGCTAGGGTTGTGGGGTTATGCAGCAAAGAGTGAAGACTAAATGCGAGAAAAAATATTCAGTATTTAAATTGAAAAAAAGAAAACAAAAATGTCTAAGCTTTGAATTGGAAAAATGATTAATTGTGATCATTTTGTAAACCTGCCAAAAATAAAACGTTTTATTCCCAAAAGATTTTTTGGATTTAAGTTTTTGTCGATAACGAAACGTTATGATTTGTTTGAAATATATCAGATTTAAATCGAAACATATTAAATTGAAAAAAACGAACTCATTTTTAATTTACCGACATGGTTAACTGTTTTTCGACAGAAAAAATCTCGCCTTGTGGTCCATGAAATAGAATAATAGATGATTGATTTAACACTAGAAATTGGCAACGTTTATCAGCTGGGTATAAAACCCTTGCCTCAACCAATTTTACATAAAATTCTAGCAACGTTAGTGAAATATGTTTAGCTTTATCGACTGGATTTGAGCAGTATATGTCAGCTGATTTGCTTTCCAGTTGTAGTAAAGCAATTGAAAGCATCCATGTGCAATTAAATGCAGGCACTACTGCACTTCCGGTACGTTTTGCCTTACCATGTAATGGACTTAGAGTCATTGAACTGTAGCAATGTTTTCTTATGGAAGATAGTTCAAATTGTTTCACAACAACTGGCGAGCAAACAGCTGACACACTGCTTAACCAAGTCGCGAGGTAACTTGAAACGGCTTGACCAGTAGCGCAGGTAACTGACCTGTCCAAGTTGTCTGTGCCCCTGTGCCTGGGCTATGTGCAAACAAAATGAACAAATAACTTGCGTTCGCCTGAGGTCAACATTTTCATTGAAGTGTAATCATTGATATAAACTCGAACTCAAGTTAAACTTGCCTTAAATTACGTGTTTAGGGCAAAATTACTTTGGGTTATTTAACATTGCAACTTGCACAATGACGCAACACGGGGTAAACTTGACACGCTACCAATGAGCCAGTGGTGTCACATCAGGCGCCTACGTGTTTTGCTTAACGAAATTGTGTTTGCTTTACTTTCGTAATACTGTTTCTAATAAATTTAGGGATCATTCAATATCATAAATATTCTAACAATTGTAGTACGGTGTACATGTAACATTTTTTCTGCACAAAACTTATAGCAATAATCTCTTTATATATGAGTATGACATATGATTTATAACAAACTCACACATTCGACTTATTTTGACCTCATATGTCAACAACACAATTCTACCAAATTCAGTTAACTACATAACCAACAAAAAAACCAAACTATTCAACAAATTTTAGGAACTTTTCTACATAGGTTACTGATATTAATAATGGCAACAAGCTCTAAGTAACTTGCCCACACGGTTCTGCTGTTTGTATAACGAGTGCTGCAAGGTTTTATGGGGAAATGTTTTTGATGACCCAAAAATGTTTTTCTGAATAAAAACAACAAAAACCTGCTATTAAATACAACACAATCAACTGTTTACCAATTACCTACATTTAACAAAGAATTCAAAACAAGCTTCTACACATGCCCTTGCACAACAAACCAATTTTACTGCAACGCTCCTATCAAAATCTGGAAACGGACATATGTAACTGTGAACTGGTAGTACTAGCAGCTCGACAGAGGCGTGTGCGTTGGAGCATTTGTGGGTGTGTGAACACAGCCCCTTTTTCTTGGCCAACGCGCGGTAGCGACGACGTCACAGTCGCTAAACACGTACGCGCCCGGTCGAGCGCTTGACTCCATATGCATAACGCAAACGATATTCAAATTTAAATGTTGTGCGGTCAAAGTTTTTAATAAAACACGACACCTTAATTTTTTTCCAAATAATTATGAAATTTTACCAGACAACTGTATTCACATATTTCAAAACCCTTCCAATATCTTTGTCAACTGAACCACGTCTTACGTTCCTACATAAAGCTAAACATGTCTGTTTTTTTAATTCATTCTCAAAAAGTGACTTCATCTCATTCAGGAAGTGATGCATCAAGCTAGTCTATGGTCTACCACTGGGACCGTATCCTTTAGTTGAAGAGGAAGCAGCGCTTTGTTTGCATTAATATGATGATAGTGAAAAATACGGCCTAGCTGTGAGGAACGCAAGTTAAATATTAACTATACATTACCTGCAGTGCAATACCCTTGACTTTAACTTGTCATGGTGAGTGCTACTAATGATGTTGAGTTGAGTTTATGTCATTTGGTGAACAGAAACGTAGCAATGCTTTTGTTTTGAAGCAACTAGCAACTCAGAATCAGCTGATGTTAAACTTTTGCAGAACACAAAAATGGATTTTTTTGACTATAGATATCTTTGTGACGGGCGTCTATACTAGCGCGTGCGCAAGGTTGTTGGTTCCAATCCTGCAACGTCCTTTAGGGTTTAGTGAGCATGAAACTTAAGCAAAATTGCTCCACCCGAAAAACCTTATGGGCAAACAAACGTTATCTGCTTCCCAAATCAAAAATTATCAAACAAAGTAAAGAAAACCGCTAAAAGAAGATAGCTAGACAAGAAACCAAATGGATCAAACACATGTTTGGAACATTTGTCAGTATAAACGCATTGAATACAACTGCACCAAACATAGCATGGTCTCACTTCCTCTTATATAGCCTGAGTTGCGCACAAGCGGCGGTTACTGTCAGATGCAAAAAAGGAACTGGAGGAACTAGTCATACTTTGTTTAAAAGAACCTATATGAGAACTACCATTATTACTCATGTTATTTGCAGTTGTGTAATGACAAATAAGTTGTTTACAAATATAAGCAAGTGGCGATTAACATCATTCATGACGGTAAATGCTGAATAACATCATGGAAGAAAAAACGAACAAAAAGAAATGGGTGGAAGAAAGGTGGTGTGGGTGTTGTGACCAGATTATTGAGGTTCGACTCCAAAAGGCGCCCCAACAAGATTTAACCTGTCAAACTCCTACAAAGGTTGGTTTCTACATTATTAACTGCTTTGCATCGCTGTGATTAATTAGCCATCAAGAGAATAGCAGTTTCTCAGACAGAGCCCAGTCTGAGCATTTAAAACAGTTTGATTGGCAAAATGTTCTGTTAAATCCATGAATAAATTACACCACCAGCTTGAAAGTTTAGTCAAAACGCGGCAGCCTACGTGTAGTAGTGCGAAATAAATCCTATTTTTTCCCACTGCAACTTATTAATCAGAAACCGATTGTTCACAGATCGATCAGTTCTTCAAATTTACATTTTCCGCTTTCCTAAATCACCGTCATGAAACCGTCACTGCTGATCTAGTATTTGAAGAACTGTTTCGGGAAAAGGTAATTGTAACGCTACTGACACTAACGTTAGGAAAAGTTAATAATGTCGTTTTGTGTGTTTGACAGTTGGCAGTGTTTAAATCGTTGGTTGGCGTACAAATGAAAATGTTTCAGGCTTCAAAAAAGGATAAAATTTATCCCGTGAGTATACTGATCTAGTACAGTTTACATCATTTACAACATTCCAATATATTAACAGGTTGTCAACATCTGCGCTGATAACGAAGAAAGTTTGACATTCTTACATCAAAACTTTCAAGAAATGGCCCAAAACCCAACCCAATACGAATTCTGTATAAACTCAAACAGAGGTAGGCTGCATACAAAAAAGTACCACAGTACAAAAGTACTAAATAGTTGTTGGGGTCTTTTATACCTACAATTCGCAAGGTAGCCTAGCCTATTAGGCTATAGACTATATATATAAGTTTAACGTTTTTTCGCCTAACGGTAGCTTTTTCTACTAGGGTCCATTGACTTAAAACAATATTAGGTGTAAAATATTGCATTTCAAATTAAGCAATCTAAACTTTTACTGCTCACGTCGTACTTGCTGCAAACTGAACAATCACCGCGCATTAGGCGACCCTGTTCATAGTGTTAGCCTAAAGTGGGACTGTGAAACAAAATTGCCTTGGCAAAACCTTTGTGTGATTACAAACCGAAGTACAGTAAAAATGATAGACTTCTAAGAACGACAACCAGATATACAAAAACATGTTATGAAAACGTTCAGATTTTTCCACCAAAAGTAAATGGCATTTCGGCTCACGTTTAAAAAATACATTTCTATTTTGTTTCAGCTATGGGTTTGTTTCATTGTCCTGGAAGACACGGTGAATTCAGAGGGTACAAATGCGATCCCGAAATAAAACGACGTAAGACCAATTAAACAAAACGCTTTTTTGGTGTTTAGATGATGGTGCTTATATGATAACTGTTTAGGCATGCTAATCACGCGTGTCAAATCTTTCCAAAGGAAGTAGTCAACTAGATTAGATTACTAACACCGTCTTCATTTGTTTTAAGATGAAGAATACTACCAATTTGTTTTAATCATTGTTGAACAAAACTTTAAGTCTACGGGAAGAGATGACAGTGAACAGCCGGGACGGACCCGAACAGTGAGACTTTTTTTTAGAGGTAAACGAGAATAAAATGGTCATAAATAACCTTGCTTTGCTTTTAGGCCAACAGGCTGTTGGGTCCGGGGGCTAATGCAAAGATTCAGTCCCGGCTGCCTCCTCAAACACTTTATCAATTAACAAGGTAAGTTCGCAAAAACACAGTCAAAAACTGCGGATTGACGGGCTGGCGATAAACTTGAAAAGCTCTGTGAATACGACACTTTTATTTATTTACTATTAGTAAAAAAGATGGGGTTTGATAATGAACGTAAGTATATGATTCATTATAGATTGGGACCTACAGCGTATGGAGTCCGGCGGTTCTTTTTTGCAAAAGAATTATGCGAATAACAAGACTATGGGGGGGGGGGGGGGGGGGGGGGGGGGGGGGGGGGGGGGGGGGGGGGGACAAAACGGGGCCTAATTTTGAATGGAAATGAAAGTGGAGTTAATTATTTAATAATTCGGTTTGAAACAAAATATATCCAACTATAGAATTCTGTTTTTAGAATTCTATGATCCAACTATTTGTTTGTTCGCTCAACCATATCGGTTTAGTGGCCACTTTAGTGGACATAAATTCTGCTTGCGAAGTCTTTAAGTTAAAAATAAATAAAATTCTGATTCTGACGCTTGAAATTTGAGTGACGACTCTACAAACATCATTTTATTATTACAGAAACAACATGATCGAAACTGATTCTACAGACTTGACATGTGGTAAGATTTTGGTATCAAACTCGTTAGTTTAATAAAACTAAAATGTACAATGCGTTACGTGATTGTATTAAAGCTTTACTCGTTCTCAATGACACAAAAATAAACTTCTTTCATCTTTTCAAAAATAAAACTTGGTTACAAGGAAATATAATCTCTTTGTTACAGGCAAAAAAAAAATCTCAAACATTTCTTACTCCTACAGATCCAGTTTCTGACCGAGTCAGTGATAAACGAACATTTACAGACAACAAATCTACATGTGCAACTGATGACAAACCAATTGACCACAATTTAGGTGAGACATCAATAACTAAATAAAGATTACAAAGCTATACCAGCAACAGCGTCTGTTTTTAATAAACGTTTTTCCAGTGAAAGAATTTGAACTGCCTTGGGTAATTCAATAGCAAATGAAACCAACTAAGCACATTAAAAGAGAGTAATCATTTCACTTATTGTATGCGTTGCTGCAAGTTCTTTTTTGTCATTGTCAGTAGCAACTGCTTATTTATGGTGACATTTTTTAACGACTAAATATTTGCCAACTTAAACCAGTCATGCGCGGTTGCAGAGAGAAAAAGGCAATAAGAACGACAACAACCTTGTGTGCCTAGTAAGTGCCGGCTTCAAAATGTAGTGTTAAACTGTCAATAGTTGTAGATCACTCTTTAAGTCAGTAATCCATGTACCTATACCAATTCACAAATTAATGACATACATACCTTATGTTTTAGATGATCTTAATCTACTTGATGTTGAAAAATCAGCAGCCACTATTGGCCAACACATCATAAACTCTCTGACTTTGCCTACAAGTGATGAATTAGTCCATGGAAATGCTTCTACATGTGAAATAGTGCAACAATTTGTAGGCGATCTTTCAGATCAACTTGTTAAATGCATTGAGGGGTGGCATGAGAAAGAAAACATTAAATGGGCTACAATAGAAGTCTGCTTCCTACATAAATTTAAAACTTTGTGTAAGGATGCTTTTTCAAAAACAGAACAGATGTCTACAGCTGAAAAAGTTGCTTGTGCTTTCTACATTATCAATGAGATGCCATTTCGCCAAATGGAGCAACTGGCAATTAACCATGAATTTGACAACTGCAGAAAACAAATTATTGTCTTTACATGTTTTTTGCTGCAAAACTTTGGATTTGCAAAAGCTCTCTCAGCTACACTAAAACAAGATAATGATGATTGGTTTAACACAAAGTTTGAGATCATGACTGAATTAATTCAAGATCTGGCATCAGGTATACATATATATGCAGTAATAAAACCATAGGAGTTTTTAATTTCAAAACATATCACTGCATCTCAAAGTTAAAAACAAATCTGAAACTTTTCTTATTTTACAGACCAGAATTTCACAACTGTATCTGACAACTGTGAATGGGTGATTGAATGTGCAGATTTACTTCATATTGGTTGTACGGTGCACAACCTCAAGGCTAGACAACAACAAAATCTTAAAAAAAGGAAAGTCAAGAGTTGTAGCAATGCAGTTCGAGACAGAGAACGCCTGTTTGTGCATGACAACAACATGTTATTGGTACATAATTGCAACTTGCTGTTTAACCCTTTCAGGAAATGCTCAATAACTTTTGTTTTGTTACAGCAACATGTGGCTACTGATGGAAATATTTACGACAGGTAATTGACACACTTTTTCTCTGGGTACCAAAAAATGTTTCATGCTTAAAATTTTGTTTAAAAATGCAGAGCAAGAGATCCCCCTGGGCAACGCAGTGTGTATATTCCACCTGGAGACATTTACATGGAGTCATACAGACTTTCAACATTCATAAAATATCCACAAGAAGTTCCTGTTAACCCACGGCACTTGGCCTCAGCTGGGTTTTACTACACAGGATATAAGGACAGGGTCAAGTGTTTCAGGTGACTAAATTTTGGTTTATGACACATTTTGTTTCTACACATTGTACATACTTGGACGGTGCTTATGATATAAAACTGCATAAAAGGGAAAAAAATCAGGTAATATTTCTCCCAATAATTGCCTATCTAATTATGCACACAAATACTGGACTTATGCTTGTCAAATGCACCAACTAAAATGTTTAATGTGTTTCATTTTTTATCAATTGCTTTAAAATAGTTTTTGTGGATAAAGATTAAAAAGTAAATAAGACATTACATCACTTACTTGAACTCTTAAACTACATACGCCGTCTTCTATATTTCTTGCCACTAACACACTTGAACTATAAATAACTCTGTTTGCATTCCACGACTCAAGTTACAACTGGCCTGAACACAGTTTCAAGTCAACAAATTGTTTTTCACGTCAATATGATATTGTTTTTCCCACTCAATAGTGCCATCTAGCGGCATTAGGCTCCCCTTCTACCGTGTTGTCGTCATTTAAAAAAAATCCCTGAATGCAAACAAAATGTTGTTACTATTTTAGATGGGTATTTCTACAAGTTTTAGATGTGACAAAAATGTATACAGTATTAGTATTTCAAAGATTTTTTTTTTTTTGATTTTGTGCTGAACATACTTACAGCTGTGGTTTATGCTGTGAGAATTGGGTGTTTGGTGATGATGTTCGGTCAGCGCAGTGGCATCGCAGTGATTGTGCTTTTGTGCGAGGTGGAGACAGTGGAAATGTGCCAATAGGTAATTGATTTGATATATGCACTTGATAATTTATACAGAATCACTTTGACCACTTTTGATTTGCCACAAATGGTTGTTTTATTTACTTTCTCATTTAGGTGGGGGTGCTCTTGCCCGCTTCATGATGCCACCTCGATCACCAGAAGGCAATAATGCAATGGATACGGGACCTGTGAGTAATGTTTGTTGTACTGGAATAAATAAAACTAATGTGAAGGGGTAAAAAAAACACTAGTCGGCAGTCGGCAACCCTTGACACACCCGCCAAGGTTAGCACCTGAGGTGGTTTTTCATGGCACGCCAACCGATTTGCGTGTTTTATTGAAGTAACAATTTAACCTGCTAAACCGCTTGTTTTCAGTTTTTATCATGTTATTGTCTTAAAATTCAGCTTTACATGCACAAAACTGGCAGCAACAGCTTATAATCCCTTATATAATGTGAAATGTGTAATTTACAGCCATCCAGCAATTTTACTGCATCGAGTGGCACGGCAAAGCAAGTTGAACAAAGATCACAAGTTCCTTCTGCTGGTTCAGTTTTGCTATCACATTCTGGTGGATGTAAGTTTGCTTTTTATTCAACATTTGTTCACCATATAAACAACAAAATGATCACGGTTGTCTGTTATTGTTTTTATAGCAAACCAAGCTATTCCAATGCAAACAGCTCGTCCAGTTGCTAGAAATCAACCCTTGTTTCAGGTTTGCCCGAAACTTATTCTGTTAAACTTTACCTAAGCATCCTGTTTTTAAATGGTGTAGTTTATTTGAAAACATTTTAACATTTTTTGGGCATTGTAGATTGTAGAATTTGCAACCATTCCATCTGCATACCATGAAAACTTTCTCAAAAACCTAGACCTGAGAAAAGAATCGGAAAGAGCGTGAGTATAAACTTTTATCACAGTTCATTTGGTTGTGCCTTCTTTAACATTAATATACATTTGTTTAGTCGGACATTTGAACATTGGCCTTCTGAAACCCCAACAGTCTACCCAGCAGACTTGGCAGGGGGGGGGGATAAAAGCCATAACAAAAACAAGCAAGAGAGAAGAGTGAAACCAGGAATATGGCTTAGTTTATATTGCTTTTTAACATAAACTATAGCCTATTATGAAAAGTTTGCATACTCTATACCAGGGGTCGGCAACCCTTGGCACACATGCCAAGGTTGGCACGCGAGGTGGGGGGGGGGGGACACTGCAAGTAAGTGGATGAGTTGCCTTGCTGTTAAAAGTCAGCTGTGATAACGTATCACAACCTGATGATATAAATTGTTTTGTGCAGAATGTGCCAGGGTTCAGAAACAAGAAATGTGCAACTTACACCAGATGAACGTGCAGCTGTTCCAAGTCAACAAACTGTCTTTCATGAACCACCAGATCCATCTGAGAATGAAGCTGTAAGTACAGGCTATGTTCAGTTGAATTTAGTTTATTTTTTTACCAAACACTGTACTTGGATTATGTCAATAAATATTCTTTGCATTCCAGAGGGACCTCCGCAACATGTTTCAATGCCAGTACCCAGTTAGCCCACACATGAGAAATGAAGAAACCCGCTTTGAGACTTTCGACCATCGTTGGCCAGCAAGTCAAGTCAATGCAACACCCCGACAAATTGCCAGAGCTGGATTCTTTTTTCTGGGTATGTTGGGGAATTTTTTTTTTGCAACAAATCAGAACAATGATGCTTTTGTTTGAGCTAAAACAGGAAATGAAATAAAACATTAAATGGATCATTTAATTTTTTTCGATTTAAGCGTTAGCTGATAGGAAGCAAAGAGGACCATGTGGTTAATGTGTATGAAAGCCCTGAATTTTAGTTTTAGGCATATATATTTTGGTATTAATTGTGTTGTCTTTGGCCTGTAGGTGAGCGAGATCGTGTGAAGTGCTGGTATTGCAATGGAGGTCTTCAAAACTGGGACCCACAAGATGAACCTTGGACAGAACATGCAAAATGGTTTCCAACGTAAGTTGATGCAAAATGTCTTATTGTGGCATTTTAGTCTCATTGACTTTCTAAAGCACGGTTAGGAGTACTCTGGCTCGACCAATCCTGAAGTATAGCATCCTTAGATAACTCAAAAAAAAACACAGTGAAAAGTGACTATAGCAGAACTAATGGTCTTTTCTATTAATTAAAAGTTTAAAAATTTTGTTGCAAAAATTAGGCATGTGTTATTATAAAACACTGCTGACATATTGAGTACTGAATGTTACCATTATATAAGTGATACTGACCAAGTGCCCTATCCCTGTAAACCTACTTCAGGACAAGGTACAAGGCATTCATACCAGAATACAATAGCCTTCTCTCTTTTCTGTACTCAGCATACAGAATAAATTAGGCCCTTCCCAGTAGGGGAAGTACCTTGTGGTGAAAAAGGTTTTTGCACAATGCTGGCTTAGTCTTATTCTCTGTTGTATAGATTTACTGTTGACCATTTGAAAGTTATGCTGGGGTCAAGGTTTAAAATATTATGGTGGCCAGTTTTACACAAGGATTTTCTTACCTAATAAGTGTTTTTGCTTTGTTGTTGCACGATGAATAGTGAAACAAACTTTTTCTTATTTAAAACGACAGAACGCATAGCTAAACGATTCTGCTAATGGAACCAACATAATGATCACCCAATAGCATGCATACATTTGAACTAAACTAGCATTGACTGGTACATCACATTTACCTTTCAAAGCCTATACTTTCTCTTAGTTGTGAATTTCTGCTGCAAAGAAAGGGTCCTGATTTTGTCCATCGCATGGTGTCAATGTTTCCAAATCTTCCCCGACCATTACTTCGTGGACCACACGATGTCGCACCACCCAACCCTGGACGAAGAATTGCTTATGGAACAGCATCTGCGCGAGCTCCATCCCCACCACCACCTATCATTGATCCACAGGTAATTTCGGCGTGATTTAAACAACAACACCGACCAACTTGAATTGTTTTTACCTGACCAATCACATAACCATGTAACATCACACAAAAGCCTTTAATGCAGTGATTCTTAACCTTATACTGGTCATGTACCACTTAGGACTTTTTTTATGGCTGCGTACCACACAAACAGCATGGTTAGTGCTTCCTAAAGAATGTGCAAGACTTGGGTTTTGCCCACAGTTAAGGACAATTAGTTGGTTGAGTTGAGTTACAATTCTTAAACTAACAATTAAGTATAGCAGAAAGCCACTTGCATACCACCAAATAGGCTTCGGCCTGCTGCTTTTATACACCAAACAAATTTGACTAAACTGGTCACAATATGCCTGGCATATTAATAGCAATGTACTGAATCAGTTGGTCACCAACCACATCTTATAAAAAATCATCTTTGTATTAGGTTTACACACCCTTACAATGCTCGATAAAGAGATTTTATGGGAGCTTGTATATTTATTATCAGTTTTTGTTGTTGTGTTTTAGGCTGAGATGCAAAGAGAAAGACAACAAGTTCAAGATGCAATGAACTCTGACATCGTGAAGGCAGCAATTGAAATGGGATTTGAGAGGAAAGTTGTTGGGGGGGGGGTTGTTTTAGGCTGAAATGCAAAGAGAAAGACAACAAATTCAGGATGCAATGAACTCAGACATCGTGAAGGCAGCAATTGAAATGGGATTTGAGAGGAAAGTTGTTCGCCATGTTGTTAAAAGGTAATTGGAAAATTTTTTGCGACATAGAAAAACAAACAAACAAATTGTAACTTGCGTTTGTTTGCCTGTCAAGTTCACTGACAGTTAGAAAGTATAAGTCTTCAATTGTAGTTCAAAATTACTCAATTTTTTTAAACTGAAATATGGGATTCTCATATTATATTGGACATGAATATTTCTGTTTCAAAAATATAAGAGTACACTGACGTTGATCGTCTGCCACTCTTTTTGAGTATATTTTCTATATTTGATAAATAAAAACAGGTCCATCGGCCACCACCCTGATTCATATAGTCTGTTATGACATTTTCACTTGTCACATTCTAAATCATGTTTCAATACTTTGTAGACGAATTCGCCGTTCAGCAATGTGCACAACAGTTGCGGAGTTGGTTGATGATGTCACAGGTAATACAAGTGATGTTTCAGACAGTGAAGATGAAGAAAATGAAAGTTCCATGCAATCTCAGCCATCAACATCTGCCAAAACACCAGGAGGAGGTTTTTGTTTTGTGCAAAAATCTGTTCAGCTTTAAATGTTCCAACACTTCATTTTTGTCTATGTTACAGGTGGACAACCAGCATCTTTGGTTTCAGCAATGCACGGACAACCGATACCTGCAGGTTTGTTAAATTAATTGTTTGCGAAGTTTAGTAAAAAATATGCCATAGCTACCAACAACAGTTTGTCAACCACATCTGTCTTTGTGGATTTTCTTCACTTTTTGAGGTGAGTTTCTTGCTATGAGGGTAATGTCATAGGTTGCTATGACAGAACTTTTCAACACTTTATAATCTATGAAGATTTTTCCATCAAGGCAACTCTTTTTTTGGAAATTTGAATTACTAAATGTCAGAGCACTGCAAATCCTATCAAAACAACTAGAAAGGGGGGGGGGCCAACACATTATAATCTATGAAGATTTTTCCATTAAGGCAACTCTTTATTTGGAAATTTGAATTACTGAATGTCAGAGCACTGCCAATCCTTAAGTATCAAGACAACTAGAAATTACAGAAACAGAACAGCTAAGCACAGGTTTTTAGACCAGAATCAAAACTGTTTGTTTGCTCAATCCAGCACTAAAATTTCTGATGGCTGAAGTCTTATTTCTGAAACTCAGAACTGCAGTAACTCCAGTTTCACCTGCTGCACTTGTTTGTAACAGAAACTGATCCTGAAATATCTTCTGAAAATGATGGTTAAATTTAAAAAACAAAACATATTACCTTTATCTGGAACTAGCTACTTTTAAGTCTGCCAAGTTTGATACAATGGGTTACTCTAGGAATATAGGTAAAAAATATTTGGCATTATCTTTAGGTACTTTTTGCGGGGGGGGGGCTTAGCACAGATTTTTAGACACAGAATCAGAATTGTTTGTTTGCTCCATCCAGCACTAAAATTTCTGATCACCGAAGTCTTATTTCTGAAATTCAGAACTGCAGTAAACTCCAGTTTCTTACCTGCTGCATTGGTTTGTAGAAACTGATCCTGAAATATCTTCTGAAAATGATGGTTAAATTTAGAAAAAAAAAACATCTTCTATATCTGGAACTGGCTACTTTTAACTCCCTTGATTGAATTAGGTTACGCTAGAAATATGGGTAAAAATATTTAGCATTTGTTTTGGGCACATCTGGGTACCTCCAAAGAACACTGTTTTCAAACCTCACCTTATCATTTACTTTACATGTTGGGCAATTGCAAATATTATGTGTGCATGTCCTTTTTAAGTTTTCAATTTTTTTGCATTGTTTCGCTTTTACCGGAATTCACACCAGGCATATCAAGAGCACCATGCAAGACCGAGCATCTATTCTTCAAAGAATATTTTACACTGTTTGTGTGGTTTTGTGTATTGTTATACTCATAAATGTTGTGTCTTGTGTGCAGAGCACCTTGCAATACTGAACATCTATTCCTCACTAAATGTTTTGCACTATTTGTGTGTGTTGTTGTACTAATAAATGTTGTGTGTCTTGTGTGCACTTCTTAGACTAACAACAGTTTTAGATATTTTGGCAAGACAGAAATAGCTTTTATTATGATATAATTTTCCTGGCTTATATAAGATCAACTGCTTGCCAATACCACAACATAAATCTCACATACAGTATGCATATTTCCATGTTTAGGTTATTTTGGCTAGAAAAGCATACTGTTTCACTCGTTACAAGTTACCTTTAACACACATACCTGTGATGAAAAGGAGAAAGCAATCTGAATGATGCTCTTGTGGCAAATATATTGTTTTTACTAATGTTCGATATTTTAATAAGGTTCCTTCAGGACAATAACAACTATTCAAGTATATTTTCCAGAAGAGAAATATTCAGTTGATATATTATGTCTAGTAGCAACAATTCTTACAAAGAAAACGGGGATCCAAGTTTCTGCAGACACAGGAATTTACCTAATATAAAGTTTAATATTTTAGTCATAGTAGCAACAACCAATGTAGGCAGTCTTTTTGAGTATTTACCAATAAAATGTATTTTTCATGTATAACTTCTCTGCCTGCTGTGTTTCAGTAAAAGGCCTATTTGATGGTTGGTCAGTTAGTTAGTTACTGTAAACAGCAACTACAATTAGAGAAGTCTTTTGATCAACTTAAATACAGTTTAGGATTTAGCACGAAAGCAGAATTAAAAAAAAGCAGAAAAGTCTTGCAATGAATCAGAAACATTTTCTAGATTTTATTAAACTCTGCGATGGTATTGTAAAAACTTTATAGTCCAGTTTGTTTACAAAAGAGGTAAGGTTATATCAATAGAAGACTGATAATGATAGAATATCTCCTTGATCAGTTTCTGTTGGGTTAAAGCAGTACTTTTCAAATTCCTTGGTTTGATTCAAGAACCAGGTTTGATTCCCACAATCCCTAATTATTGTTCAGGTAAAATGTAAAAGTAGATAATGGCTTGTATCTTTATGCTGAGAATATTTAGAACCGTAAATTGTGTAAGTTTAATGGCAGACACCTCATCAGTGCATCTAAATATTGTTATTTGATCAAGAGTTATTAAGTCATCAAAAACAACACCTTTTACATTTAGAAGAAAACCCGCCCTCTTTCCTAACACGGGGGGGGGGGGGGGGGGGGGGGGGGGGGGGGGGGGGGGGGGGGGGGGGGGGGGGGGGGGGGGGGGGGGGGGGGGGGGGGGGGGGGGGGGGGGGGGGGTCGAGCTATGCTCACACTGCGCCAAACTTACTTTCTTGTGAGCTCCTGCCACATAGCGCTTTTAAACACGGTGTAGCTGCAGCGCGTTTCATCATAATCCACCAATTGTGCCCTCCACTTTCTTGTGCCCAACAATGTCATAACGTTGCGCAGCTCTTTCTGACTTGGTGATTGTTCAGTGCAATTGTGTCGCATGTGTTCTTTCACCAACCAAAATAAACTCAACTCAAACATCAATATACCAAAACGTTTTAGCAAATGATTACACTATTACTGATAGTGAATATACCTTTTAATTTCATACAAGTTTTCAAACATGGTTTGTGTTTAAATTCGTACATAGTGTCATTTGTGATCACAATACAAAGGAGTTGAAACCTGAATAATAAAAAAACTGGTAAAACCTAAATTTATCTGCATGTTTCGGTGCTTATGGCACCTGGGGGGGGGGGGGGGGGGGGGGGGGGGGGGGGGGGGGAGTGACATTGACACCTATTTAACATCACTATCGTAATTAGCCAGCATCAAAAATTCTAAAGAATGTGCACCAAGTTTAAATTTGAATGGTACAGTTCAACAAAAAAGTTCTAAACCATACCGTTTTTGACAGGCCTAATTACTGACATCTTACAGTATCTAGTATGTTGTTCAAATAAAACTACTGTACCTGAAAACCCAAGACAATTGCTTGAAAATAGGTGCCTGTGGTGTTTTGTAACCTATGTTTAAATAAGACTACAATACCTGAAAAAACAAGACCATTGCTTGACAATGGGTCCCATAGTGTGTTTTTTAACTCAAGTCTGTTATATTATTGTCACAGGCTTGTCTGCTGCTGCCAGTAATGCTTCGTCTCTGGAAAACGAAGGTAAGAATTGTCATTGCTCATGGTTCAATAAATTGGTATAGCAATGTTTTTGTGCTAAAATAAGAGGCTTTGAAACACTGATGAATGTGATTAACATGTTGAACCCTATGAAACTGGTTTGTCAACTCGGTAGAAGTGTCTGGGCAAACCCAATGAGCAATTTTGCTGAAATAAAGTTGTTTAATTACCAGAAGGGGGGGGGGGGGGGGGGGGGGGGGGGGGGGGGGGGGGGGGGGGGGGGGGGGGGGGGGGGGGGGGGGGCACCATCAATGCAAGAAAGGATCGAAGAGTTGCAAGAGGAGCGAAAATGCAAGATTTGTCTGGATAACATGGCAGATGTTGTATTTGTTCCTTGCGGCCACTTGTGCAGCTGTGTCAGGTGTGCTGAAGCTCTGAGAAAATGCCCAATGTGTAGACAGAGAATTGAAAAGGCTATTCGTACATACATGTCATAAGTAGACTAACAAAAATATATATTTGTATGTCAAGTGTAAAACTGTAGCATGTAATTTGCAATCAGATATGTAGGTTGTTGTAAAAAGTTTGCTTGGTGACTTTTGTGATGTAAGTATGTCTTAATTGGAACATTTTTTTAATCTGGTTGTTGGCACAAATTTATTTTCAATGTAACAATATTTTCAAAAGGTTATTTCACAACGCAACATTCAATCTTTGAAGGTTGAAATGTTTTTTGATTTTTCATTTCCCATGTGCTTTTCCACACCGTTCTTTTGTTTGTTTAGGTAGCCACAATAAAATCAGTGTATAGCAAAAAACTTCAGTGTTGGTAAAACACAATGTGACTATATTTAAAAATGAGCCAATTATGCACAAAGGTTTTGTTGTTGCAAAAGCTTTGTAATTTATTAAAGGAGGTTCGGATTTGAATATTGTTAGACTCAAAGGTAATTTGTAAAACATAAATACTAAACTTGGGATGCCTCTCACATATGTAGGATTCCTTGCATTGCTTTGATCGTTTAGATCACTTGGTTGGCTACACCTTTATATGAGTTTGGTGCATCAGGCTATATAAAGGTGTACCAATTAATACAAATGTGCATTAAGCGATATAAAAGTACACCAAACCATATAAAGGTGTACCAATTGATAAAAAAAGGGGGCACCAAGTGTGGAAAAAACACTTTGATGTGTCCGTACAAATAAGATTTTTTTTCTTCTTTGCTTTAATAGCATGAAGAAGAAATAAAATACACATTGAACAAATTCACTTGGGAGTTAAAGAGTTTCATAATGAAAAAACATCAAATGTGTAGTTTGGCCTTAGTATATTAAAAATCATATTATAACATACTATTTGAAGTTTTCTGTTCACTGGGCCCAGCTGTTTAACGAATTTGATTTATGGAGAGGCATTCAGCGTTTTTCAGTTCCTTCTCAATCTCAGTCCAAAACAATCCCATCTGGGGAAGTACCGCACGGTGACTTGTGAAGTAGTCGACGAACAAAACCAAGATTTGTCAAAAACTTTTCCAAGACAAACAATTTCTTGATGAAAATAGAAATAGCAGCATGAATTTGATATTTGATGCATTATTAGAGCAATTTTAGTTGTTTGTTTTTTTGGATACCATTTATCCACCAGCTGGGCGATTATTGCCTTTTAAACGTTCGGTGTTGTTAAAACGACTGGCTCGTCGTTCCGCAGGGAAACCTGCAATCAAAATTTCGAACAACTCTTGTTTGCGTGTTATTGGAGTCTTTTAATATTGGAAGCAAAGCCGCGCTGAAACTACTTAAAAAAATAAATATTTTATATGATTTCTATGGGCCATTGCCATGCTTATCATTCTGGGTTTTCAGTCAAAACACAAAGCTTGTTACACATTTTTTTCACCATGTAACTACTAAAAATTACTAACCATGTCGGTGTCTTCCAGATCGTTCAACTCCTCGAGCATTTCCAATCGAAGCACAGTAGCCGTAGTGAAATCTTGGTAATTTTGTATCGGAGCTTGATTGCATGTTTTGGGAGTCCCTGCCACACCTAGGTCATTGAGGTCGTTAAAGACGTTACTCGAAATAACTGAGGTACCGACAGAGGTGAATACTTTTGTTTTTATTAGTGATTGAATTATTTAGGAACACTAGGCTATATACACGGACTTATTCAATCAAAAACGTAACTGCCAGAGAACGTGTATATAAAGAATACATCACATTCTGGCAGTTATGTTTTTGATTAGTTTTAATTATTGTTTTATGACTAATGTCTACGTCTTATTCTACATTAATTATTCTGTGTATTATCTATGTAGGCTACTACTGGCAAGTTTT
>QLIY01000738.1:0-34534 GCA_003260075.1 Phallusia mammillata
ATCTAGCCTGTGGTGGGATTTGAACCCACGACAGGAGTCTTTCCGGGATTCGCGCTACACCAACAGAACCACACCAGCTCAATGGTGAATCTGCCGAAAGTCGGTTTAAACGAAAAACCACTGCAATACTTTTACCAAACTTCACCTCACCTTGCCATCAGTGGTAAGTGCAAACAAGCTTTTCGATCCACCAACTATCCCCCCCCCCCCCCCCCCCCCCCCCCCCCCCCCCCCCTGAGTGCAGACAAATCTCTTGAAAACATCGGCAGTTTCAACTTTGACCCTTTCATCCCACCAAGCTGATCTTTGTCGTTTAATCCCCAAACAAAAACCTTTGACTTCGAATCGCTGGGTTTCTGGCGTTCGTTGGACTTGCCAACCTGAAATACAACAAATATAATGTTGGGAACTTTAACCAAAATATTTCACAACGATTCAAGCATTTTACTTACAGACGTTGATTGTTCCTCGTCTGAATCCGACACAAGATAAGGAAAATCTCCAGTGGATCGGTGAAGAAGTTTTGGGGCGTCCAGCAACCGGGTTTGGACCCTCAATCTACGGATCTATCGACATTAAATTGAATTTTAAACCTTTTGCTAAGGTACTGAGATTCTTCCATAGTGAGGTTTAATTCTTAGACCCCCCCCCCCCCCCCCCCCCCCCCCCCCAGCGTCTTAATATAATCTTTTTCTATGCGTTGTCGCTAGAACGTAAATGTGTGACGTCGTTGCCAACGCTCAAATGCGGAACCCATAGTGACGTCATTTATGTATGACGTCATAGTATGAGTACAGAGTATTAACGTGAGGCACATTCTCTCACCTTGCAGTTCAGGCCGGCCTTGTATATCTTGTTCACATGGATTTTGATGTAGCGGTAATACTGGGAGCAGTCGCTGAGTAGGAGGATGTTTTTGGATGTTGGAGGAATTGTTATTTTCTTCTCTTCCCGCATACCGTACATGGTTTGACCGACAAACACCGATATAACACTCGGTTTGTAGTGATAAATCGATAGCTCAACCTGAAAATAACACAATATGTTTAAATAGCACATGCCAAAAAATAATTAGTTTTAACAACTGGTTTAGTGAAGTGCTATGTTTTTCAACTGATCCCATTCGGACACCTAACTACTTACTACAACACTTTATTTATTTACTTAAAACTTGCTTAAAGTAGTTAAAAACGGTGAAAAAATCGAGTTTGCCGAACAACGCTTTAAAAATGTACAGACAGTGCACACAGTTTCCACTTGTAAGGTCTCATCAGTGCATCTGGTGACAAGAGATAACCTTATTGGCTAGTGTAGCCATCTAACGGCACTCCATTCCCCCCCCCCCCCCCCCCCCCCCCCCCCCCCCCCCCCCCCCCCCCCCCCCCCCCCCCCCCCCCCCCCCCCCCCCCCCCCCCCCCCCCCCCCCCAAAACAAAAAATCGTACTGTCTGCGGTTCCTGTTAGAATTCTACAATTTTGACCTCCAATAGCATTGGCCTTAGGCTTGTTTACTCAAACAGACATATTTAATAGCTTCTAATTTTTAAATAACAACATGTTCCCGTGTATTTATCACAAAACTTTGACCAAACACTTATATATTCTCCAGTTTGTATTCAGAAACATATGGTAAAACCTGACCTGCAAACTTAGCATCACCACTGCTCTGTTTGGTCTCATCACAAGTAAAATCCAAGGCGGACTTCCGCATTCTCTTGACTGCCAGTAAGTGGACGAATCGCCGTCGAACATGTGCCGCCAGGTGTCGCCACCGGACGAGACCTCAACAGTTGTTACTGAACAATTGACACCCTGTTCGTTGCTCGAATTCTCGGGTGGTTCTAGGGGACAAAAATGAAGTGAATGTGTTTGTTGGAAAAATATATAGAAGGCTGGTCATATTGTGGATTGTATTTAAGTAGATTGTTCAGAATCAATCCCTGTTTTTGTACTAATCAACGATTTCCACCTTTCGTTTTATTGCCCTTTATAAACACTGAAGATGGATTATATTTGTTCTTTACAAGATTGTCAACAACGGATTTTAACCAGAAAAATTTTTAAAAAACAATTCCAACTTTTATATTTACCCCCCCCCCCCCCCCCCCCCCCCCCCCCCCCCCCCCCCCCCCCTGCTGAAACAGAATCATTCTTTTTGTCGAAGGTCACAGTCGGTTTAGAATATGCGACCAATGGCTGTTTCAGGATTGAGTCTTTAGTGACTCGTGGTTATTTATTACTCACCAAAACCTTATTTAAATAGAATTAATGCAATAATCCAAATTTACAGTTTGATTATTACATGTGAATGATGCCTTAATACCAAACTTTCAAAACGTATTTAAAGGTATTCAAAACGCTACTTTCACATTTGTGCAAAATAGCATACTGATTCAGAATATATACTAAAAATTTCATTTTAAAAGCTTGAGTAGTTTCAACAGTCTTCAGTCTTCTTACTGAGCTTTTAATAACAGTTAAAGATATTGAATACCCTACTTTCCAAATTTGAGCATAGTAGCATACAGGCCCCCCCCCCTTTAACCTGCATATTTCAATCTTACCCAGGTTTATGACTGGCAACAAGCTATCAGATGAACTGGATCGGGTGGGACGCAATTTGAGGGTCGATGTCACAGCCCTGGATGGTCCGGCCAGTACAGGGACAGCCCCTGGTTCAGATATCATACTGAACGTATGGCGAGGGGACGCGTGCGCCACCTTGAGGAAACAAGTGCCGCACATGTTGAAACTCGGACATACGTCACACTTGTATCGAGGTCCAGTGATCGGGTTCGTCTGAAATGAAAATAATGTTAACATTAAAGTTATCTCTAACTTTATACAATTGTTGCTTTTATTATCTCCCCCCCCCCGTTCGTCTGAAATGAAAATAATGTTAACATTAAAGTTATCTCTAACTTCATACAATTGTTGCTTTTATTATTTATAAACAACATGTCTAGGATATAGCCTTGACTAAGTTTCATGCAAATTTGTTTTTTTCATATATTACATTTTTTGAATTGTATCTCTCAGGGCCCAAGCATATCCGCTAATCGGCGGGGAATAAAGGACCCGAATTATATTTTTCCTGTTTTTATACAGCTCTTTGCGGTGCTTGTTTTGTGCTTATACTTTTTTCGATAAACCCAAACACCTCGACTAAGTTGTGTCCATGTGGAAAGTGGTAAGTTCTCAACTCATATTTGTTGTTAGGTTTTTAGTGGTCCATAGACTCTCCACTATAACTGGTGATAAGGTCAGGCTGAATTTCACCTCCACTGTATTTTTAGACCAAAATGTTTAGCAGTCATTCATTTGTATAGTACTACTTTGGAAAATTTTGTTTAATTGAAAGAGTAGATTTTAACTCAAAATTATTGTTGTGTAAGTTTACTTTTTTCCAACTGAAATTAGAATGGGTCCATGATACTCTTAATTCCGCTGGTGGTCCATGGCCTAAAACGAGTTAATAGCCACAGATCTAGCAGGAGAAAAACCAAAAAGTTCACAAACCTGGCACGAGTTACAGATGACTCCTGTATGCGGAAGTGGAACAAGTTCACCCCCCCCCCTCTAGCAGGAGAAAAACCAAAAAGTTCACAAACCTGGCACGAGTTACAAATAACTCCGGTATGCGGAAGTGGAACGAGTTCGAGTTCGGAGACGAGTCCTGTCCAGTGCGGCTGCTCGGGGAAGTCAACCGTGACGTCCTTCCCATTGGCTGAAAAGTGAGTGACGTTGCCGGTGCTTGCGTGCGTCACAGAGCCCCACTTGTAACGTGGGACCGAAACACTTGCCTTGACCCGGACCTAAGAGAAGGTGATGATAAAAAGCTGGAAAAGTGGCCTAGGGTTGGTTGTAAGTAAGACATGGCTTTTTTGATCGGAGGGTTAAGTTTAAATAAAACAGACTTGATTCGGCCCTGACTTCACACTGGCAAGTCTAACAGGCCTAATTCGGGTTCGACTGGCTTGCATCACTGAATTGATTTTCCATATACACAATTACGCTGTTCCCATATTCTATTTTATACTGCATACTGAATCCTAAACTTGGCCTAATATTAGATAAATTCAAAATTTTCGGTCAATTGTACATTCTGAATACAAAATCCGAGCGAATTGAAGTTTCTATTTTCCAGAATCGACTTAGCTTTCAGTTATACCCGCATTATGTCCTAAATTTAACGATTTTTTCTCACATATCGTTCATTTTCTCACATATCCTTCATTCAAAACGAAAGTATTTTATACATATGTGTACAAACAACGGGAATACCTTGTCTCCAATGAGAATCTGTCTTCTAGGAACTTTGTCTTTAAATATATCGAGGTGGGCGTCTTCTACATATCCCATCAACTCAACGTGAGCATAACGCACCTGGAAAAAAAGTAATTTATTCATGATATCAAGACCCAAGTTACCCCTAAAAAGCCCAAAACCGCAACAAAAACAAACAGGCCTTTCTTCTTGAGGCAACACAAATACCTAACCAAAAGTGAGGTACAAATTATTGATGATTAGCACAGTATTGTTGCATATAATTAGTATATAATGGAACATATGTGTTTAACTTAATACTGGTAATGCACATCATTTTTTTCTTTGAGAAATATTACCAGGATGATAATATAGACCATTTGCCCAAATTTTAATCTCAAGGCAAGCAGAGGCATTCAATGTCTCGGGATCTTGTTAAAATTTCATTTAGATTCGGAGTTCAAATCCCACAGCAAGTTTGATGATTTTTTATGAATGTTATGAATGTCTATTTATCTTGTCTAAAGAAATGTCTAATTTTAGTAGGGTGCATTTAACAAGTCAATTAAACACGGAGATAAGTTTGTTAAAGTAATGTCCAGTTTAAATAGAGGACAGACTTACCCAGTATGAACCGCCCTTGTTGATCCAGGTAGCCTGTACATTGAGGTCGTGTAAATCGTCCTTATCAAGTCTCACTACTTGTCCACAATCTCCTTCTGCTACTTCTTCGTAAGCTTCACAACAGCAGACCATCATTCCAACCTGTGTGTGGAAAACATGGTTGTGTTTATCTCTGGAAGTTAGGAAGATTAGTATATCAATTTTTACTGCAAAATTTGCGCAAACACTACAAATTCCAAACCCCCCCCCCCCCAGTATGAACCGCCCTTGTTGATCCAGGTAGCCTGTACATTGAGGTCATGTAAATCGTCTTTATCGAGTCTCACTACTTGACCACAATCTCCTTCTGCCACTTCTTCGTAAGCTTCACAACAGCAGACCATCATTCCCACCTGTGTGTGGAAAAACATGGTTGTGTTTATCTCTGGAAGATATGAAGATGGTTCAGTGTGTCAATTTTATAGAATGTTTTTAACTTTTAAACAATGCACTAACCAAAGTATTAGGCCCTTAGCTTATGTATTTTGAAAACTAAATTTGCTGTTTTTTTCTGTTTCAAGTTTTGTACGTTTTTTTCAAAGTTTAGGGGTCAAATAGGCAAAAACACCCAGATAAGTTTAATAAATAGATACAAAACTGTTTATTTTGACATCAGTTATTAAACTATTTAACTGTGCTAGAGGTTTAGAAATAAGNATAGAATGTTTTTAACTTTTAAACAATGCACTAACCAAAGTATTAGGCCCTTAGCTTATGTATTTTGAAAACTAAATTTGCTGTTTTTTTCTGTTTCAAGTTTTGTACGTTTTTTTCAAAGTTTAGGGGTCAAATAGGCAAAAACACCCAGATAAGTTTAATAAATAGATACAAAACTGTTTATTTTGACATCAGTTATTAAACTATTTAACTGTGCTAGAGGTTTAGAAATAAGTATAATGTCAGAACAGACCATAGGAATC
Source organism: Phallusia mammillata (assembly GCA_003260075.1). Lineage (NCBI taxonomy): Eukaryota > Metazoa > Chordata > Ascidiacea > Phlebobranchia > Ascidiidae > Phallusia > Phallusia mammillata. Next base: position 5,849 of record QLIY01000738.1, read on the forward strand.
ATCCTAAGGGACCGATGGATCTGTCTTCACTATTTAAATGTACAAATGACTTAAGAATAGCTACTTTTACCCTATTTAAAAAGCATGTCAATTTCTGACTTATTCAAATAGAATCAGACATCGATCAATTTATTCCACTTACTTGTATATGATCTCTCACATACTCTGAATACTGCACTACACTCTCAAACTCATTCCTCTTCCGGAAGGCTGTAAGAGGAGGAGAGAGGACGGAAGTTGATCCGAGGTCACCACTAGGTGTCGGGGACACACTTATACTGGAGGAATCACCCAGTACTCCAAAGTCATCCCCATCCTCCTCTGATGGACCCTCCACGGTGGACTCGCTTTCGGATGACAAGGAATCGTGGACGATTGACCAAAACGGAGAACTTGCTGAGTGTTCTGTGTGGAATAAAGTGCATAAGATCACAGTACGCCAGGTCCATTAAAAGCGTTATATCGAATCAAGCCAGTCTTTTAAACATTTCCATATGACAAGGCAAAGACTAAAAAATCTAGCTTGCGGTGGGATTCGAACCCACGACAGGAGTCTTTCCGGGACTCGCGCCCGATCATTGATTTGGTATAACGCTTTCAATTCGCCTGGCGTACTATGATTTATGAATGGGTATACCGGGATCGCTGCTTTAAAACGCTTTAGGGTCGATCACATCAATGCATTTATCTTAGCTGANACCACCATATGGCAAGGCGTAGGCTAGAAAAATCTAGCCTGCGGTGGGATTCGAACCCACGACAGGAGTCTTTCCGGGACTCGCGCCCGATCATTGATTTGGTATAACGCTTTCAATTCGCCTGGCGTACTATGATTTATGAATGGGTATACCGGGATCGCTGCTTTAAAACGCTTTAGGGTCGATCACATCAATGCATTTATCTTAGCTGATCAATGGTCGAACTGGCGATCTCCTACTACGAAGCTGACATGTGCAGCACCTTGCCATGTCGGAATCTTGAGAGACCGGCTTGATTTGGTACGAAGAAATTACATCCAAAAGGGTGGGAGTGCAAAAGGTTAAGATCCACTGGTGTGCATTAACACGTTTTAAAGGGGACCAAGATTCGCTTCTGATGTGCGCCAATAAATTTAAAATATGTGCGTAAAACAGTAAACAATCATGAAACAAGTCCGTTCGATTTTACCTTGCATATCTTCATCACTGCTCGTAGATAAATCGGCTGAATTTTCCAACAATCTACTGATGATATTCTGAAACGGGTAAATCGGTTAGCTAAATTTTTCCATGATTCTAGCTTATAAAATTAAATTTGTCCCAACTGAATTGATTTGTTGTTAATTTTTTATGCCTGACTGAGCTTGATGCATGACTGATTTTGAGGTGGCAAGTGGCAGCCTATTCATGAATTGTACTTAAGACAACAGTCTTTGTTGCGTAATAAATAAATTTTGGATTTACAACTCAAACTAAAATTTGCGAGTGATTCTCGCCACTTGCAAATCTAATGTTAGGTCGCAGAAAAATAGCACCGTACAATCTGTTCAGAAACAAAGTAAGAATAGATCATAGAAGTTTCACATGGCCGCTTCATAGCACTGTAGTGAAATAGTTTAACGAGCTATTAAGCTTATTCAAACGCCTTTGCAGACCATTACTTAATGCGTTTGGTCAACCTGCAGCAAGTACCACACCCATTGTGGAAGACTAGTACAAGAAAAATGGACATTTAAGTCTACCCTTGAACGATGATATTAGGTAGCATAAATATTTCATTAAATGTACCAGGAAAATAGACATTAAAGCCCAGTACATGCAAAGTAATAAACATTAAACATTGATATTATAGGTTGTGTACTTTCTGAAAAAAACTAAAGCATTCTACGAAAACATTTACCTCTAAATGGTCAGTGGTAAAGCTTTCAGATCTGGTTAAAGAAAAAGGCAGAGAACTCTGCATCTGTTCGTTGAAAGCTTTAGTGATTTGCTTCACAGAAAAGCCCATATCCTTAAGTTGGTCAAATTCAGTGGAGAAAATGTCTTCCATACGAAGTGAGTTGGACGAAGGAATGCGAGAACTGAAAAAGTTGAAAAAAATCAAAATATGGTAGAATGGCTGAGTTTGATTTTAACAATCTATAATCATTGGGTTTTAACCAGTGGAAAATTTCCCACCAATGGGAAATAATGTACACCAGAGGGAAATTTGTGCAAGTCAATGGTTACTAGATTGTTGTTTTAAGATATACTCGAATAGTATCTAAGGTCGCAAATCTAATTATTCGATCACAAAGATGTTTTTTTATCTTTTCAAAACTATTTTTGTTAATGTACGGCACAAAACATCATCACTAACAATACCACAGGTTCTAAATATAAAAAAGATCTCCAGTTTGTAAAATTTAGACAATTTAAATCATTTTTTTTCTATCCTCGCTGTATTATTTTGAAAACAAAATGGCGTCCATGAGTCTCTACCGCGTAACAATGGGATGGACAACTTGTGTTTTATATTGATTGTGGTTTAATCCCTTTAATCCTACCTGCCAGACATGCTGTCCAACGCCCTCAGAGCCCGATTCATGCTGCGTGTAGCTACAGAGCGACATCTAGCGTTCAGACTCGCTTGTCGTGGAAGTCCTGGAGGTTCCAGACCGTCGCTAGGGGCGCTAGCAAGCGAGGACAAAAACGGGAAAGCCGATCTAGCGTTGCGATTTAAGCGTCGTCGCCGACGTGTTTGACGCCGTGTGGCGTAAGATGTGCTGGGCAGCAGAACTGATGTGGGTGAATCATTTGGTTTATTGTCCGTTGTGTTCTTGTCTTTGTGCTTGATTGCATCGCTGTTGTCGATGTCAGTGTGTTGGAATGATGGGTCAGAAGCAATGTGATCCGATATACCCTGAAAATATTGGCTGTTACTTTTTACCATCGTTTACAAGGAGCTATTATAGTATGATTCAAGACATGGCCATGGACATGATTATTAAAGATTGTTCTGCAAGTAAAAGCGAAACACCCCTACACGCGTATATGCGAAATAGAAACGGTATTAATAAGGTGTGGTCATGTTTATATAAAAAGTAGTTATTGAAATCCACCAAACTTTAACACCACTGGTCCTCATTCTTTTTATATCAGCGACATGTTTTACATGAGTCTGCAAACAATAAAAAAAACTGTGCCCAATTGTAAAAAAAGAAAAAAAAGATGTAAAAAAAGAAATAAGGCCTTTTTTACGAATTTCCGCACTTAACGTTGGTTTAGTCGGGTTCTTTAGTTGAAAAAGAGTATCAAAACACTGGCATATTTACATCGGCGCTGAGTTTTAAAAATGCAAAGTAAGGAACGGTAATGAAATTAGCTGATTGTATACACATGGGCACGGAAAGAAAACGCATGAGGGAAAAAATACTAAACAATGCACACACAAAAAATAGCAATAACATCATAGCCCGGGCTTTTGCTAGCCGCATTTCAGCGAAAGTGCTCGAGCCCCTTCAGTGCGAACAAACAAAAAGATGCCGGGAAACAGTCTTTACCCAGAATTGCACAATCTGCGGTTGATGCGTGGCAACGCTTTCTTGATATTTACCCTCACAGTTTGTACCATTAAGGTTATATGGTATTGCACCGAAATAAAAATGGCATGAAAGAATTAAAAACAACTGTGAGGGATTATTAGGTATTATTTGGTCCGTCAAACGGGAAGTTGTGTCAATTCATAAGGGTGATTAAATATTTTTTTCTGAAAGGTTCGTTTTTATCGCAAGCAATAGTTCTTGATAAACTACTTGCAGGGTGTCAGGTCTTTATTTCCACAAAATGCAGAGACTGAGATTAACGAGATTCTGAATTTAATTTTACATTTAGTGTGTATTTATAAACCAAACACTGACGAGGCATTATAAAATTTAAAAACACTTCACGTTTTTTCGCCAAAGACGTGAATAGCGCAAAAAAATACATAACATTCGTAAAATGTAGCAAAGGGTTTTGCGTGTTTTACAAATAACATTTAATAATATTTCAGAAATCTGCCTGAACAAAATGGCTATACCATTCATTGTTTACTACACTAGCATCGTGAATCGACGTGGAGACATTCTCATCCATAAATACAAATGCTGGTATGAACATGACAGACTTCGTACAAATACAAAACTTCGAGTTATCGTTGAGGGATTGCATCACCCTACATCTGACACTGGTTGGACAGCGTAAATATCTATTTTATCACATGCTGCTTAAAATGAACATTTAAACAACAAGGAGTTGTAAATAAATTGTTTCTCACATCGCAAGGCTTAAAACTTTGACTAATGAATTAGGCAAACAAAACAACTTTGGGAAAAAGGGCAAAGCTCTCGTTTGGGAAAAGAGGCACAACTCTCGTTTGGGAAAAGAGGCACAACTCTCGTTTGGGAAAAAGGGCAAAGCTCTCGTTTGGGAAAAGGGGCAAAGCTCTCGTTTGGGAAAAGGGGCAAAGCTCTCGTTTGGGAAAAGAGGTACAGCTCTCGTTTGGGAAAAGTGGCACAGCTCTCGTTTGGGAAAAATGGCACAGCTCTCGTTTGGGAAAAGAGGCAAAGCTCTCGTTTGGGAAAAGAGGTACAGCTCTCGTTTGGGAAAAGTGGCACAGCTCTCGTTTGGGAAAAGAGGCAAAGCTCTCGTTTGGGAAAAATAGCAAAGCTCTCGTTTGGGAAAAAGGGCACAGCTCTCGTTTGGGAAAAGTGGCACAGCTCTCGTTTGGGAAAAAGGGCACAGCTCTCGTTTGGGAAAAGAGGCACAACTCTCGTTTGGAAAAAGGGCAAAGCTCTCGTTTGGGAAAAAGGGCAAAGCTCTCGTTTGGGAAAAGAGGCACAACTCTCGTTTGGGAAAAGACCCCCCCCCCACAGCTCTCGTTTGGGAAAAGTGGCACAGCTCTCGTTTGGGAAAAAGGCACAGCTCTCGTTTGGGAAAAGAGGCACAGCTCTTATAAAACATAGTTCGGGCGCTACGGTGTTGTCGGAGTGGAAAAGTTTGGCTCAAATTTTTGTTGACAGTGGAGCCGTCCTGTGAACTTTTTTTGAATTATTTTGTTTGTCGAGAAACAAAAATGTTGAGAAATAGAGACACCCTACTTAACACACGCCGTCTTTTATCTTTGTCTTTTGCCCAGCTGCTGCGGTAACGAAAAACAGCGCTGGGTCCTCGTGCGTGCAGTTTGCTGTTTACATCTCTATTTACATCGCCGTCCCGATGACACAATGGAAACTGGCCTAGTGTGCTTTAGCAACAAAAAAGACACATACGCTCACGCCTGGACCCACCTGTATACAGTGGAATGCTGAGCCACTGGATTGAATCGTTTCAAGTAGATTGGCACTCTGCAGAATTTCTTCGATGCTGTAAATGTTTTTGATGGGAGAACATGCAATGGCCAGATTGAGAAGCGTTTGAAACAAATTCTGCAAAGTGATGAAGTTTGTAATGATGAGTAAATGATGGCATTTTCTATACTAAGTGTTTATAATTTAACGACCCTGAATAACTAAATATAGGAAGCATTCCAATGTGGAATGGTCTTATCACACTCGCAAAGCGTGGCACCAGGTAAACATTCATCAAGGCGTCAGTCAACTGAAGTGTGCAGTCAATAGTTACAATGTTTGATTTTAGGTACACTTCATATTTAACTTTGACGCCACAATTACCGATTATCGGTACCGGCCTGTTTGACATTGTGTTATGAAGGCAAATTGATGTCGAAAGCCTTGATGCTTAACGTGGTATTTCTTGGTCTCGTTTTTACACTGTTTGCATACGTATAGCGGTGCACGGGAACTAATATTTTTATTACTTAGTCGTACAATCACATAACGTTCAAATTTGAGTCTTTGGGCGTCAAAAAAGTATAAATTATAGGCAGTTTCTTGCAAATAAAATATCGATCTGCTTAACTATCGACAATCGGTATAGGTACGTGAAAGAAATCATATCGTTCTATCTCTAATACATAGCACAGGTTTCTAAAACGTAAAATGGCAAAAAAGCCAATGCTTACACCAATTAAAATTTTATTAAACAAACAAACCTCTGTATTTTCATTGACAGTTGGGCCGTCATGTCGACTTTCAACATCCGAAGCTTGATTCTTTCTTACATTCACCTTTCCTTCATTGCAAGGAAGTAAACCACTGGATGACGTCATAGTCCGTGTTACTGTGACATCACAATCAGGCGACGTGGCACCATCTAGTGGTGAACTTTCCACATCAACACTAGATGAGAGATCAACAGTGGTTGCCAGGGACAGCGTTTTATCACCTCTACCTAGGGAAGCATCTATTTCTGATGAGGAGTGAACTTCAGTAGCGGGAAGATCTCCATCAGGAGGAGTTTGATCCGGAGGTTTTGTGCTGGATGTCGGTGATGCAGATTTAGTTTCAGGGAAGAGTTTTTTAACATGTGATGATGGGAAGTTAAGAGCTTCCAGGACTTGGTAGAAGATCTTCTGGTCTGTTAGGAGCAGAGGAAGAGCTTGGAGCAGAAGAAGATAAAGATGTTGTTGATCTTGGCTCTAAAAACGATAAATAAACACCTTAATAAAAAAGAATAAATATACATTGACAGTACGCCTGAAATGTGAATCCGCCGAAAGTTGAATCACACGCACGGTACAAAAACAAAATTTTAAAAAGGATAAAACTTCTCAAAAATCAATCATAACAAATATTTGCACATGTGAACAGTATCGGGACACAAAAATCCCCCCCCCCCTAGCGGGAAGATCTCCATCAGGAGGAGTTTGATCCGGAGGTTTTGTGCTGGATGTCGGTGATGCAGATTTAGTTTCAGGGAAGAGTTTTTTAACATGTGATGATGGGAAGTTAAGAGCTTCCAGCCCCCCCCCCTCAACGGTGGTTGCCAGGGACACCGTTTTATCACCTCTACCCAGAGAAGCATCCTCTTCTGATGAGGAGCGGATTTCCGTAGCAGGAGAAAGATCTCCATTAGGAGGAGTTTGATCTTCCGGAGTTTTTGTGATGGATGTTGATGCAGTTTGTGAGAAGAGTTTTTTAACATGGGAAGATTGAGAGTTAGAAGCTTGCAGAATTTGGTAGAAGATCTTTTGATCTGTTAGGAGCAAGGGAAGAGCTTGGAGCAGAAGAAGATAAAGATGTTGTTGATCCTTGCACTGAAAACGAAAATAAAAGCCTGAATTAAAAAAATAAATAAATACATTGACAGTACGCCTGGCCCATTGAAGGCGCTATACCGAATCAGCCGGTCACATTAACCACCATATGGCAATGCGTAGGCTAGAAAAATCTTACCTGCGCTGGGATTCGAACCCACGACATCTGAGCTACACAGGCTTAATGGAAAATCCGCCGAAAGTTGAATCACACGCACCGTACAAATACAAAATTTTAAAAAGGATAAAACTTCTCAAAAATCAATCATAACAATTATTTGCACAAGTGAACAGTATCGGGACACAAAAATATGTTTTAGGGCATTAGTTATAAGTAGTTCCCGCCATGATACAGTTTATTTATATACGTTGACACCAAGTATGACCATAAAACTGTTCTTTTTAGTACCTAAAGCCACTTAGGGTTTCATTAAAAATTGGGGGAACTTAAGAAATAGCTTCAAATCTTTTTGGCCCTTTGTGTATTGAATGTTGTTTATTTCGATCAACTTACCGATAATTCAGGTTCACTTTTCTTCCATTGTTTTCCTTGCACAGGTTTGGTTACCACAGCAACGAGCTTGGCAAAACACCTCAGCATCTTGTCGTCCCAGTCGAGCAATGTTGGGTCGAAGTTTTGACTCCGATCGACAAACGGCTGCAGGAGTTTGTGTGGAAAAGTATGACAACCGGAGCTGGAAAAGTTTTGAACAAGTTAGTATTAATTGGATTATGTATGGTGCTAAATGGTCTAACTATAGGTACAAATCCAAAACTAAAATTTCTGTGCTAAATTTGCACCCTATCGTTCCATTGTTTTTATGCACTGTACGACGCTCATTTAGTGTTATTCACCCTGATGAAGACGACCTGTATAGGACGTCGAAACATCGATACAAAAATACAATCTCCAGAAGACCTCTTTAAATCTGACCGTTGTGTCTGGCAGCAACAGCTTATATATTTGCACCCTAATATTAATTATATTCACAACTTGTAAGCTTATTTTAAATGCAAAAATTTCCTTTGACTTTGTAATCGAGTTTATATGATTTGTAATTAGACTTGGACATAAAGGTGATTGTTGACAAACTTATTATCTTCTTATTTAATTACACGCGTTTTGCCCATATGTAAACCTAACGATATATTATATCGTATGACTTAAGTTGGTAAAAAATTGTTTAACTGCACCGAAGGCTATTAGGAACTACCCGATTTCAAAGTATTTTGTTTCTCAGCCATTCTTACGAGTAAACATCCAGAAAATTTCCCCCCCCCCTATCGTATGACTTAAGTTGGTAAAAAATTGTTTAACTGCACCGAAGGCCATTAGGAACTACCCGATTTCAAAGTATTTTGTTTCTTAGCCATTCTTACGAGTAAACCTCCAAAAAATCTCTGATTGGTTTATTCGTTTGTTTGTATACTTTAACCATAGTGTTCCAACACACCTGTATACTGCGCTGATTTGACCGTTGCTATGAATTTCGAAAATTTTTCCATTTCCCATTAAAGCGTGAGTCACAAAACCACCGATGCGGAACCGTGAATCGACTCCAGTTATAATAGAAAGATTAGCGGCAACTTGATCAACATCTGAAAAAATATATATATCCTACACATTAGCTTCATTGCTCTGAAAAAGCACATTCTGGTGTGCGAAACGGCAGCAAAAAGTTCTTTAAAAACACAAGAATGTCATCTATTTAACAAACTTGTCGTTAAACTGGTGTAATGCTGAACAAAATACTAGATGTTTTTTCAAGAACTTGTACTTTTTTTGCTGACGTTTCGCCCACCAGAGCGGCAGGGCTTCTTCAGGACAATAAAGTGAAAAACAACTAGTATTTTGTTTAGCATTACACCAGTTGAACGGCTAATTTGTTAAATATGCAACCTGGTGGACGAAACGCTTGCTCAAAATTCTCTATTATCATTATTTATACCAGCTTAAATTATAAAAAAATGCAGTGTTTGGCTCCTTACATTAAAATTAGTACATTGCTGGATAAAAGCTTAAATGTATGGATCAGCCCTAAGGCGTTCATGTAGTCCATACAGGAATGCTTGAGACCGGCTTAGGTCGGTACAGGGCCTTCAACAGGCCTGGCGTAAAATTTTATGTTCTACATTTGTATCGCAACATTTGGGAAGACAGGCAACGGAAATACGATTAGAACCATAACCTTGGGCACATGTGGGCCTGTGTACCCTAGGTCCTTTTTTAAGTAGTTTTTTTAAAGAAGTTTTTGCTCAAGGATTTGTAAGTGTTAGCAACCTAAAAACACAATGACTGCACTGAAGTAACTATCCAACCTTGCAAAGTCTCTTGTGAAGTTTCTTTACTCATCAATGAGACGAGAGATTGTTCCCCCCCCCCGGATTTGTAAGTGTTAGCAACCTAAAAACACAATGACTGCACTGAAGTGACTATCCAACCTTGCAAAGTCTCTTGTGAAGTTTCTTTACTCATCAGTGAGACGAGAGATTGTAGCGCACAACAGATTGATTCGTTCACAACTTCTCTCCACTTAGGAAGAGGATGCAGATGTCTGGAAAAAAATGACAACAAGATATTTTAAGGCAGTACAGGAGGCATTCGTCATTATTTCCACAAAAACTTACTGGTATAATTTCAAAAATGTATGGCTTTGAATTTTTTGTTAACTTTTACTGTAAGATTTGAAGAAAACCTTAGTAGTGTTTTTTTAATTTTGGGGCGTAACAAAGTTAAAAAATCTGGTCATAAATCAACTTTCCGGCCACAAACCTGACGAGAAGAATTATTTCCTCCGCCACAGTCTGCATGTGATTGCAAGATAGGGAAATACCCGGAAGAAACTTCACCAAATCGTCTGCAAAAAGTTAAATGATGACATAACAATTAAAATACGCCAGGTCCGCCATGAAATAGGCCGGTTTACGAAGTAATTTTGTTCTGTAATATACATACTGGAAAAATCTAGCTAGCGGTGGGATTCGAACCTACAACATTTGGATTTTTCTCGCCCTTTCGCATTAAAAGTCCGGCTTGGTTCGTTTTTCCACGTTAAATAGGCCTGGAATACGGTGATTTAAAGCCTGTAGTGTAATTCGAAACTATATAAATTGCACGTTTTTTTAGTCAAAATAACTCACCATCCCCCCCCCCCCCCCCCCCCCCCCCCCCCCCCCCCCCCCCCCCCCCCCCCCCCCCCCCCCCCCCCCCCCCCCCCCCCCCCTTTCTCGCCCTTTTGCATTAAAAGTCCGGCTTGGTTCGTTATTCCACGTTAAATAGGCCTGGAATACGGTGATTTAAATAAGTGTTATGTTAGCCATAATGCTTCAAACATAATCTCAGTGTAGTAATAAATATGCTACATCCCCCCCCCCCCTGAGAAACTCCAAGAAGGCATGACGTGACGTAAGAAGCGCAACGCCTGTAACTGCTGAGTCACTGATGACTTTGCAATTTTGTGTTCATCTTTGCCGACCAAATCTAAAGAAAAATACAAAATTGTAAGAAGGCCAAAACCTGTGTATTTTAAATACAAGACCCCCCCCCCATGTCCCATACGAAACACCTTCATCAGGGTAATGACATACATTGCAAATTATATTTTGCTTATACAAACTTACCATTAGCTATTGAAGTTTCATGAGGTGGTTTGTGCGACAAAACCAAGGTTAGAATGTTGGCAAGCGATGAAAGGAAATATTTCATTTCCTCGTTTGTTCGGCCTGAGAAACTCCAAGAAGGCATGACGTGACGTAAGAAGCGCAACGCCAGTAACTGCTGAGTCACTGATGACTTTGCAATTTTGTCTTCATCTTTGCCGACCAAATCTAAAGAAAAATACAAAATTGTAAGAGGGCCAAAACCTGTGTTAAACAAAGCCTGGCCTGACTTATACCTCTGGGTTACATAAAGCAAGCAATAAGATGAATATAAAATATTTTTTAGGCACTGATATATTCACAAAGTCTAATATTTTAAGATATGAAAGTTTTAGGAAGAACACCTAACAGAATTATGGCGCTATTTTGCAATATTAGCAGATGTTTAAACTGTTAGATAACACAAAGCTTACCTAAACACAAATTGACCCATTTCACTGAGCTCATGACAGTTTGGAAATATTTGCTTCCAGTCAAACAAGAAAGAAATCCAAGATTCATCCAACCCTCTATACCGACTAAATTGTTCTTGCTCTGAAAAAGTACATATATGTTGTCAAATTATATACCAGGGGCGTGAAATCAAATTTATAGAGCTCTCCTGGCAATCGTATTTTTATACCGACGTTTCGTTGTCCTATACAAGTCGCTTTTTGGGGGTAAATAACACTGAAGGCGACCTGTATAGGACGTCGAAACGTCGGTATAAAAATACGATTGCTAGGAAAGGTCTATAAATTTAATATTATGCCTGGCAGCAACAGCTTTTATACTGCTGTGGAAAATATTCATTTTTTAGCAATGCAACTCTATAATGATGTGTATGACATACTAGCACCTCTTTATCTGTGTTTCTTTGGTGTGATCGGAAAATCTAAGGCTAATTAAAATTTGCTACAAAACTTTTTGGCTACGTTTGTAACCAACCTGCAAAATTTCCTTGTAATCCAAAGCAGACTTTAGCAGGTTAGCGACAACAGAAATGCATTGTGGGTTGATATTTTCAGCATTTAGAGCTGTTGACACACAGTTGACCTGTAAAAGACAAAAGTTTTAAGAAAAGTTTGGACCTGCATGTTTTTGTAATATAGGTAAATAAACACGATCTATTTGAATAAGCTATTTTATGCTGAGATGGATACATTCAATACTGGGATCAGACCTGGAACGTCCATGTAGACCAGCGATCACACTTATCGATAAATCATAATACACCAGGCTTATTAAAGCAAATCATTTCCATATTGCAAGGCACAGGCTAGAAAATGTAGACGGATTTGCCGAAACCGAGTATTAAGTTTGCAAGTTCTGCCCTGCTAACATACATAACTAGTGTTCAAAAGGGTTTCCATTTTTTTTAATGCGTTACATGATGAAAATTCGTATACTTCTGGGACCTGTACAGCTTAATACATTGCTGGTGATGTAAGGGACCTTGGAAAGCGCCCCCCCCCCTTTTTTTTAATGCGTTACATGATGAAAATTCGTATACTTCTGGGACCTATACAGCTTAATACATTGCTGGTGATGTAAGGGACCTTGGAAAGCTACAAAACTAGTGTGGAATTGGGAATGTTTGTGACGTCACAACGCACCGAGCATTAGTGTGAGATGCTCAATGTTCCACCAAATAGTACATCTGCAGTTTTGGCCAAACCCTAATAAGTAATAAAAAAGCTCATCCTCATCACCTGCAGCAGATTGCTTGCCATCCAGTAAAGAGCATTGAGAGGTTTAGATGGATGTCCATCATCAGGAAGGAAGAGTTTCCTTGCATCCAGATGATCCTCAGGACTTGTTTGATCCTTTCCTTCCTCCTCACCACTCTCCTCATCTGAGTCGGATGACACTGGTGGATTTGTAAGTTGAAGATCGTACTTGTCTTCTTTACCCATTCTGTAGCATAGGAAAAGTTTTTTCAGATAAGCTGCAGACAGTACACCTATAAGGTCTCTTCAATGCAGCTGATGACAAGACATTGGACGTATGGGCTTATGTACTGTCTGTAGCTTAGCATGTTTTGGCTCGATGCTTTGATTTTGATATAGTGACACTGAACCGACATCACTTTGGTTCTGATTTGGTGATGCATGGCATACACAGTATAGACAAGTGTAGCCACAGCCTATACCACCTCATATGGCCAATATCTTGATCCATATTTCTGTAGTTTTTTTGCAAGTTTTGTTTGTAAGACTTGGTAGATTACAACAGAATTTGAACCTATAAACTCAAGGTTTATTATTGTAAAGCAGTTGAGTTAAAGGCCCAAATTTTAAACCTATGCAGTAATTCAGCATGACATGTTTGCTTAGGAGTTTGAAGATCAAAAAACTTTGGGAAACACTGTTTCGCGTAAAGGTTACTAAAGGTCACCTGTAAGAGTTTGTGGCCCCCGAGTTCCATCTAACTCTCACCCAGCCATCAACCTCGACTTCTCCTATTACTGTCCCCTCCATGCTTCCGCCCCCCCCCCAAATTTTAAACCTATGCAGTAATTCAGCATGACATGTTTGCTTAGGAGGTTGAAGAAACTTTGGGAAACACTGTTTCGCGTAAAAGTTACTAAAGGTCACCTGTAGGAGTTTGTGGCCCCCGAGTTCCATCTAACTCTCACCCAGCCATCGACCTCAACTTCCCCTATTACTGTCCCCTCCATGCTTCCATCCTGATCTTGCCATTTCCAATCGCGACCTCGAATAACCTTTGTGCCCAGTTTCATCATAGAAGTCAGTTCTGGACCACTATACACATGTCTTATATGAAATAAGCCATTGCAGCCAGGCATAATGTATAACCAAGTATTGCTCATCCAGCAGTTTTATTACTTATTTTACATGCCATATGTTTACCAAACGACAAGCGTTGTTTGTGAGAAAAACTTTCAAAAATTGACATTTAGAAGAGGCTAACCAAACAAACTTATTTTTTTAACTAAAACAAATGACAATTAATAATTTAAACTCACTATGTTATTGATTTTTCACGCTTTTTAACCTGTCTGGGGGACACATCAATGATTGGAGGACAGTTCTCCACTTTTGCAGCGACAGGAGGTTCTGTGCAAACAAGAAACAATTTTGTTATACCAAAAATCATATGCTTACAAAGCAAGAACTATATTACCATTGCAAATACATTGTAAACTTGTTAATATATATAATTTGATTTACAGATTTGATAAGGGGTCCCCCCCCCCATGATTGGAGGACAGTTCTCCACTTTTGCAGCGACAGGAGGTTCTGTGAAAACAAATAGAAACAGATTTTTATGCCCAAAATCATATTTTTATATAGCAAGAACCATATTACCATTGCAAAAACATTGTAAACTTGTTAATATATATAATTTCATTTACAGATTTGATAAGGGGTTTCATGCAGTGGTGTGATTCAGCCGGTTCGCACTGGTTCTATAGAACCGCCCCCCCCCCAGCATTACTGGTTACTGTCAATGAACTTTTTGTAACAAAACTGACTGACAAAAAAATTTGAATCCCACCACTGGTTACATGTCTAAATGTGCCCCCCCCCCTACTGTCAATGGACTTTTTGTAACAGAACCGGCTAAAAAATACGACTTTTGTGATAGAACTGGCTGACAAAAACATTTGAATCCCACCACTGGTTACATGTCTAAATGTTTAATAAAGAATATGGTTTGAACAGATTTGGTGAGGCATGGCTTTTTAGCCCCTAAGACCCAACAAACTAAAGTACTTAATCTGGCCACACTAGCCTTCACAGGCAATCTCTTGTCACTAGATGCAATAATACGACCTTATAGGTCAAAATAGTCCTGGAATGTTGTTTAAAGTAGGGATGGTTTACCGTAAAACCGACTTTCTTGTGATTCAATCAGTTCCCTCATTTTGTTGATAAATTCGTGCAACAAATATGGACACCCAGATTGTAAGACTTGGTTCAGTTGAAATGTACTTTCAGTTTGTTGAATCAAAATGTTGAAAAGCATTGCTAGAAACCTAAAAAGATAATTAAATTGTTACTATTTTAATACCAAAAAAATATAATTGAGTGTGTAACCTATGAAAAACTTAATAAAAATAGATTAATGAATAAATATACATAAATAACTCCTGGTCAATCTCGCAATTCCTTACTATGAAGTTGACATACTATGCAAGCAACGGTGCTTGTGATTTGACCTTCGACAGGTTTTCCGCTGAGCCTGTGTTGCTCAGATGGTAGAACCTGAGTCCCGTAAAGGCTCGAGTCATGGGTTCGAATCCCACTGCTGGCTAGTTTGTTCGACCCTGTTAATGACTGATTTGGTATTATGCAATCAATAGGCCAGACATGCAACGAAAAATATTGCCATCATTAGTGCAGTAATTAATGATTTGATTAGCTATTGAAATGCTTTTAACATCAAGGAAACACAGTTAAAAGATGCAAAAAAACACAAAAATTTATTAAAAAAAACTCATTTATCCATCTTACCTGCTTTGTATCAACATGCTGTCTTTATTGAACACCAGAAAATTACTGGATAACTTGAGCTCACAATTTTCACCAGATTGGATCACAACTGTTGCTTCGGGATAAGTGTGACATTTC
Source organism: Phallusia mammillata (assembly GCA_003260075.1). NCBI lineage: Eukaryota > Metazoa > Chordata > Ascidiacea > Phlebobranchia > Ascidiidae > Phallusia > Phallusia mammillata. Next base: position 21,241 of record QLIY01000738.1, read on the forward strand.
CACACTAGGTGGCGTAGGTACTGTGTTGCAAACTCGATAATTTTTGAGTGAAGCAAATTCATCATGAGATTTCCCACTAAACCATATGATGATGGTGGTTTAGCTTTACTGTGGGTTGTTGTGTTGTCAGATGATTGGATCTTATTTTCAGGGTCGCCAAAAACTGAAACCTGGTTTAAACAGAAAAAATATATTGAACTAAGATAAGAGAGTATGCGAAAAAGCAATCAATTGTTGGTTTATCATAACTTTTTACAATCAAAAAGAGTAAAAATTGGGTTTTAATCCTGCTTCTGTTACATCTATGTATTTTCTAGAATTGAACCTGTGATGTGAATTTTGGTATACCACTTTGTAGGTATGAGACTAAACTGCAAATGTTCTGTTTGGTGGACCACTAAGCATCTCACGTTACTGCTCAGCCGAGCACGCTTAGTGCATTAACAAGGTCCTCTACATCACCCATTAAGCTGTACAGGCCCCAGAGGTAAGCGTTTTTTTCACTATCTAACACACTTAAAAAACAGTTGTTTTTGTTGAATACCCTTTTGAACACTGGTTTTGCATGTTAGCAGGGCATGAATATGCAAATTTAATGCTCGGGTCAGTTTGTGTAACTGCTCGGCCAAGCACCAAGCATAAAAAACAGCGATGGTCAGTATCGAGTACTCGGGTTCTGACTCAGTTTGGCCAATGCCTAACAATTTGTGCAGGTTTGGCAAACTATACTGTATGTGTGTGTTAAATTCCTATTGGTCTAATTCCTATTGGTCTGGCATGAACAAATTACATTTCAGGAAAATACAAGTGAGTAAGTTTCTTCTTTACACAGCAATTCATAGTTGATAAGTCATTGTGGCAAATTCTACATACATTAGGTAGAGGTTGCGTCCATCCATAAAACAGAGTGTGTTGCATGGGAAGTAATATTTCTTTCTGCAACAAATCCAGAAGTTCCAAGTTTGATCGATAATGTTGTACGATTTCTATGTTCTGTGACAAAATCTCCTCTCGAATGTTGTTTAGCTTCAAAGACGAGTTGCCTGTGAATAAAAACAAATATTAACTTCATTATACAAAAAAGTTTAAAATAATATTTTATGTAGAAATGTAAGCAACAAAACTGTTTTAATATTAATGCAAGAAAGTTACTTAGAAAGATTTTTACACAAAACAAAAGCAAAGTTGAATTTGAGATAAACATTAAGACGTAAAATATACTAGAACAGTTTTTAAATATAAAAATGTAAAAGTACATGAAAAGACTAAAATTATATCCACACACCTTTTTTTCAGAATAACATTTGCATTTTTTTTTCTATTTTACAAGAAACAACAGTAGTGTTTAATAAGACACCACAGTTCGCAAATAAAATCACATTTCTACCTTCTTTTAATGCAAATTCCTCTATTTCAAGTGATATGGTTTTACACAGACTATTTGTGCCTTGCATTCTTTGCTTTAAAGCTTCCATTAGCTGCTTATCTTTTATCACATGATACAGCATTGTCCATTGAGAGCTCTGCAACCATGTAACAACTGATGAAAACGACTGTTAACACATATGTAGTTGGATCTATAATTGTCAAGCGTTTGTAAAATGTAACCAGGCATTGAAATAGGCTATTGCTGCCAGGCATAATGTATAACCAAGTATTGCTCATCCCGCAGTTTTTTTTTGTAAACAATCGACGTTTCGAAGTCCTATACAAGATGCCTTCATCAGGATAATGACATATCTTGCAGGACAAAGGCATTGAAAATTTGCATTACGTGTTAAATTGGGTTGCATTTGTTTGGTAGGTTTTTATTGGTAAAGAGAAAAATATTGTAGCTGCAGATGAGATGTAGCCCCCCCCCCCCCCCCCCCCGCCAGGCATAATGTATAACCAAGTATTGCTCATCCCGCAGTTTTTTTTGTAAACAATCGACGTTTCGAAGTCCTATATAAGGTGCCTTCATCAGGATAATGACATATCTTGCAGGACAAAGGCACTGAAAGTTTGCATTACATGTCAAATTAGGTTCTTAATATTGTAGCTATATTGTAGTTGCAGATGAGATGTAGGAAGAAAATCATTGACATCACAGCCCAATGTTTTGTCTGTTTGATGCCTGTCAGTGTCTTAACCGGATGGCTCATGTACTTTTTCTGTATTGTTTATTAATTTTTGATGACAAGTAACATTTCACAAAACAAATATGAAAAGTTCACCAACCTGATCCATTTGCTTATCAGATAAAGGCCCGATCTCCTCTTGGTCTTTTGTTTCATCGCTTTCGAACTTGCTTGCAACCTTTCCAATGCAATCATCCAACACTCTGGTAACCACGGCAACCACATCAGGACTATCATTACAATCAATGACATCACTTGACTCAATTGTTGTGTCACAATCGAGGCTAGTTGAACTGCTAGCTGAGGTGTTGTTCGCAATGAGGAGACCGGATAATTTCATCTTATCAACAGCTTTCCTCCATCTGTTTTTGGGATTTAACATTTTCTGTTTGTTCAGCGCGAAGATGGGATTAGTTGTTGCAACTGAAACTTCGAAAAGAAGAAACCGAAGACGTTCTTTGATCATCGAACACATCTCTTTGAAAGGCCTGAGATTAAAATAGTGTTTAAATGTACAACACCAAAAGAACAACACCAAAAATTCTGGTCTCAAATTTTGTTGACCACGACAGTAAGGAGGCCTAAATGATGATTAGAATTTGTTATCCACTGGCTTTTAAACAACTACAGAATCTCCCATCTGTAAAACCTACTTTTTTGTCTTTTGATGAGCATGAATCACTTTATGTTTGAAACTGTGGACCATCCTGAAAATCTGCGCAATATTATTAGGAACTTTTCCATCAGGGTTGTGTTCAACGAAGGTCATTGCGGCGATGGCAAGGTCATGGTGTTTCAACAAACATGACAAGTAATGTTGACCAGTCTGAAAATTAAAACTTTTAATTAAACTCCAGAAAAAATTAATAAAAACAAGTCAAAAATTATCTCCAATTTATTTTTCAATTAGAATGCAACTTTTTTTTTAAATAAATATTGTTTAAGTTAGAATAACAATTATTGTTTTGGTGTTTCAACAGGCATGAAAGGTAATGACTGTCAGTCTGATAATTAAAACTTCACAATTAGATCTCACAAAAAAAGACAAAAATAAAAGTATCTCAATTTTTTTCCAATCTGAACGCAATTATTTTATTGAGATATAAACATAAATTTAATGTTTTTAAAATTTATTTTTGTTTTACCTTTTCTACTGGATGGTCAATTCCATAAACACTTGGAAGCAAGAGTGAATTTTCCGAGTTAAATTTTTTCATAATATTTAAGAAAATGCTGGCGTTGGAAGAGGAAGAAGGGTCAATTCCTTTGCAACCACTCGCTACTTTGCTTAAAAACTCCTCGATTTCAGGGTTTGAAGAAATTGTTGCTTGAAGATTTTGAATTTGTTGAGAAAGGGATCCAACTAAAATTCATGAAATATTTTTTATAATGGAAAAATCTATACTGATGCACACTCCAGGCAAAATAAAACTTACTGACAGATATTGCTTACAAAAAAGCTCTTAAAAAGTTGATGTCACTTCAATAGAAAAAATGCTTTTGGTAAACATATATGCACAGGTTAGTATTGAAAATGTATTGATAAATTTTTTTGTGTAGCAATAATCAATAAATATTCAAACAATTTTGCTCTAGCTTCCATCAAAAAACATACATTAATAATAATTACCTTCTAATTCTTTAAGAGCTGCCGCATCCATCAAATTGGATCTTTGTAATCCATTCTTAAACAACTTCATATTAGACCAAACTTCATTGGTTTTGAGTGAAAGTTCAGTCTGGTGGTAAAAAGGTAAATAACTAAAAGTCAACTTACCCATTTATAACCCAGTTCAAACAGTTCAAACAAGTTTATAAGTTTACAATAGAAAGAAAACAATATTTTTTTAAATCTTACATTATTTGCTGAAGCACAGGATGAAACCAGCAATGCAATACAATGCTGTGTGTGGTAGAAAATTGAAGGAGACGAAACAGTTTGGGAAGTGCTCAATTTCTTGTCTTTAGAATAAATTCCAACCAATTCCGCAGCACTACCTGTGTGAATGTTAACAAACGATTGTTCACCTAATATTAAATATCTCATGAAACAGTAAGATCATAATCACACTTTAATTAATTGTGAACACAGTATAGTCCAATGATGAAAATAACAGCGCAAAGAATGCATGTAGTCAATATCAGGTAATTCATTTTTGTTTATATTGAAGATTTTCCTTTCTAAGATTTAAAATCAACTGTGATTAATAATTTGTAAAGTCTGATATTTAATATTTTTTACTGACCTCCACTGGTTGACGATTGATCGTAGACTAGGTTGCCGATGACAACCCAACCAATGTGATTCTCAAGCTCTTGTAAGGAAATAGTTGGTAGATCAAGTGACGTTTCTAAAAACCGCAAAACATTTGCTTACTAACACATTTATTCAAATTTGGAACACTATACAAAGATTTGTTTCTGATTTTAATAAGTGCATACAAATGGGCATGAATTACTGATAATTGCATAGGCATTTGCCGAAATGACTAAACTACAAAGCATGGCCGTTCTTTTGTCTGTTAGGGCAGACATATTCCTTATTAGACTTGTTTAAATTCATTTATTAGTAGCTATAAACACACTTTAAAAAAGGTATATAGGAGGTGGTTTAATAGCTAGTTATTTGTCCCATTTTTATTTTCATCTTTTCTTTACCTGTGTTCTTAGCCATCGTAAACGCAGTAACTCCAGGCCATGAAAGATCAGATGTAACATAACGTGAAACGTTGGTATTAAGTTGGTTGATTTTATCCAAACTTTCAAACAATTTCCTTAAATCCAAAACTACTGAAGTTTCCTTCACAATCTTGTGGAACATTTTGTTGCATTGAAGTAACAGAAGAGATAAAACCTGAACAAAAATGGCATGTTGTTTTACATCAGATTCGGCCACAATGGTTTAACTGTTACATTGTCAGTTATTATTCCAATTTCTATGACAGAGATTTTTTTTTTAAATACAAAACCAAGACAATTATAAATAAATTTGGTTAATCCTATTACCAAGTTTCCAAGCTTTTTAAGCCATTAACTGGATTACACAATAAACTGGACAATTTTCTTAATATTTGGCTTTGAGAGTTTTGGATTAACAATCCTAATGCAATTAGATGAATTGTGCATTTAATCAGATTTTTAAAAATGCATTTTTTCTGTGTACACTCACAAATCCAGGTAAAATTGCTCCAGTGATGTCAGATTCTAGAACTTTCATGACTTCGATGTGGGTGACAGTGTTGCCAGTGACGCCTGTCATTGTGTCACTCGCCAGTGTCATGACAGCGATGGCATGTCGGCAGACAAGTGTCATGTAGCGCACAATAATTTTATTGCAAGCCTAAAAGGTACAAGCATGTCAAAAAATAAACAACACTATTGAATATAACATTTAAGTGTAATTTAAAATTTTATATTTTGGTGAGCTGTGGGTGAACTGCTGGGTTATCCAGGGACAAACTTTGGTAGGATGACCTTTGGATAAATACCTAACATGTGTGTAAGTCTGAGTTTGAAGCACCCTTTCTTGGCCAATCCCCCCCCCCCCCCCCCCCCCCCCCCCCCCCCCCCCCCCCCCCCCCCCCCCCCCCCCCCCCCCCCCCCCCCCCAAAAAAAAGCAATAACCCTTTCGGGAAGAGGGACCTATAGTAACTTTGCAGTTTTTTTTTCAAACTTGTATGTACCCAATTCTGCATTTTCACATATTTGATAAGTCCATGGTTTTCTTTGTTTATTCTTCTGGATGTGTAACTACTGTTCTAGAATTAACTGCTTACAGTGCATAATGTTTGGAGCTGTAAAGTCTAACCAGTACAGCTGGTAGATGGCTACAGTAGTCAATACAGTGTATGTCTTGTCATCAGCTGCATTGATGTGACTTTATACGTCAAAACAGTGTGCTTAGTTATCAATTATTATCTTAATGCTTTTTATATTTAAAAAGCCAGTTACCATGCTATGTACAGCAATTTGTAACATTGTTATCATGTAAACTGTAAAACAATTGAAATTATTCTAGAATACCTGCTTAGTGTTACCAGACAAACATCTTGAGAAGATCAACTTTTGAAATGTTGTTAAAATTCTTAAGGCAGATTCACTTTGATCTTTCTTGGTGAAATATTGTTTCTTTGTGGATTTTTTTGCTTCTGCCAAAAGTTTTAGCTCAGCAGTTGTATGACTGCAAAAACACATAAAAAAACAGAAAATAAAACTGTGCCATCGCAAAAAAAACTATAAATATCATGATATTTTGAGAGAATCATGGATTGAATTGGTAAATTTTTAGTTGCATTTTATTTCTATTTCATCTAAAACTAAAATAACACAAAAGTAACCAAAAAATGCTGTTAGTAGGAGGTATACTATTGTATTTTCTTACTTTCAGTTTTAAACAATACAATTAATAAATTGTTGTTGTTTTAATATTGTTGAAATGAGGTATAAACCAAAAATACTCATTATCTGGCCACTAAATACCAATTCTCTGGTGGTTATATGTCAATTACTGTAACTTCTAGTAAATTGTGTCTTGTTTTTTCATTACTCCAACTTACTCTTGTATACAAGTCATAAGTTGTTCAATAAGACGGATGAGAGGAACTTTTTCTTCAGTCATAAAATCAGCAGATTCCATCTTTGATTGTTTGTCAGGTTTCGATTTCTTCGTAACCTCCTGTTCGTTCACATCTTTCTCCTAAAAATCACACGAGTTTTATGAAAGGTCCAACAGAAGGTATAAGTCAGAATGTTGTTACAACACAAACAAAAGATAGACAAAAAACAAAGAAATTGTTTAAATGTCAAACAACTGAAAAAAACTTATAAAAGTGTTTTAGGGCAGCTTTGTGAAGTTTTTATTTGGGAATGATACTAAAAATGTATTGTATTAGTAATGGTGCATTATACTTGCTGCATTTTCTGCTTTTGGTTACAAACTGTACAAAGTTGTCAAATATTATTACCTCCATAACTTTGCTTGGCAGTTGATCTTCTACAGATGAACGAAGAAATGTTTCCATGTTGTTTTCCAAAAGCAGACTTTTTACCAATAAATCAGTCATAAAGACCTGAAAAAGCATCTGTTATTTGTATTTTAACAGAAAAAAAAAACTGACCTTTACTAATTATAATTGAATAATTATTCAAAAGGCCCTGGAAAAAAGGGAATATTCTAATCCCCCCCCCCATAAAGACCTGAAAAAGCATCTGTTATTTGTATTTTAACAGAAAAAAACTGAGAATTTTACAAATTATAATTGAATAATTATTCAAAAGGCCCTGGAAAAACGGGAATAATCTAATAAAATCAAAATTTTAACCTTTCCACTAGATGTCATGCGGGATGAGGTGAGTAGAAACGAGAGGACGGCAGCCCGTTCTTCGACAGTCGGTAGAAGTAGTCTCCACCCCACTTGGAGGCAGTGTTGAGCTGATTTCTGTACCAGCTCTGACACTCCTGGTATAAAATGATGGTTATTGTTTAAACAATATGCAAGTCTTTACAATACGTAGTTTATGAAGCCATTCAATAAGCAATTCCAGTTAAGTTAACAAAGAGTTTTTTTTTTGCTTTTTTGTATATTGCATATTTTACAAAGGCCAAGTCTATTTGGGCCGTTATTTTCATTATTAAACTTATGAACAGATCCATAGATAGTGTTTCAAAGTTTGTACTTGTTTTGAACATGTGTCATTTACTACAGATGCAGTTGAAAAGTATGTGTCCTTGTGTCCTTGCTTTGGCAAGCATGTCTTTTAAATTTAACCTAACTTCCATTCAATAACAAATACATAAAAAAACAATATTCTTACCAGGTTTACTTGCGAGAAATACAATCTTCGACTTGATATTGGTGATTGACTTAGTTCGTGATTCCTCTTGGAATACTGAAGCAATAAAAGTTAATGTAGTAACTGCTGCTGGGCTATTTTTCAAACGAATTTCGAAAACACCCCCCCCCCTTCGACTTGATATTGGTGATTGACTTAGTTCGTGATTCCTCTTGGAATTCTGAAGCAGCAAAAGTTAATGTAGTAACTGCTATAGGGATATTTTCGAACGAATTTCAAAAACTGTTTGTTACCGGAACATTGTGTGCCATCAGAAAGCAAGGCACTAAGTTGCAGCTGCAGAAGTTGTATGCAGGATATAACGAAGGACTCTTTGTCTTGTGTGGATGGCCATAAGTGGTCTGAATTGCTGCAAGCCTAAGTATACACCCCCCCCCCCAGCTGCAGAAGTTGTATGCATGAAATAATGAAGGACTCTTTGTCTTGTGTGGATGGCCACAAGTGGTCTGAATTGCTGCAAGCCTAAGTATACAATACGATAAACACCAGAATCAAAACCACTAAAAAATGCAGTTTCATGTTTCCCCCCCCCCAGGTTTCATGTTAATTAGTTTTTAAAAAACTTTCTAGCCAAAGAATGGCAAGGTGGTAGTTTTATGCCTAAACTTAGCCGTCCAACGTTCAAAAAGCATTTTATTTGATAAGTGAAGATAACATATGCTGTGTATATTTGTTAAGCATGGTAAATAGGTTTCTGAAGTTTATCTCACTTTGAAACCCCCAAATTAAGCACTTAAATCCCTTGTAGTTGTTATTTAGTTGTAGAATCTAATTAAAGAGCGCTGGAAATAACTTGAGTTATTAGGATCCAGCAAGTTAAAAAAAAGTATAAAATTTAAAAAATTGTTTCAAATCAATGGCTTGAAATACTTTTGACCAAACTATTCATATTTGTGACCCTGATCTTAAACTTACTTTGCTTAGCAAAACTTCCAGGGACTTTACAGCTTTCGTTGAAGTGTCAATTGTAAATTGGAGTTTCTGTGGAATTTGTATTTCACAATCGGTGTCTTTGTAGAGAATAAAAAGCAATTTGTACCCAACAGTGAGACCTGAAAAAAGTTTAAAACATTTTGCCATTTGATCACCGAAATATTAGTGCAAGTATTTAGAAAACAAAACAGCCATTTAGGTACAACGGCATACTTCTTCTATAGATTCTAGTGGACATCCATATTTGGTACAAAAAATAAACCGAAAATTTGATTTTTGTTTTAATTTTTTTTTATTATTATTTTTGTAGCACACTAGATGAAATGCGCTGGTTGTAAAAGTGTACTTGAGTATTACTTTACTAGTAAAGAGCATGAGCTTCATAATGAGGTACCTTTAAACTGCTTTGTCTTGAGATCAATAATACACTGAGTTTCCCAAGGTTTGGGATTTGTCAGTAGGTCGTCAAGGGAATTCCACCAGTGAATCTGAAAGAGCCCCCCCCCCTTGTAAAAGTGTACTTGAGTATTACTTTACTAGTAAAGAGCATGAGCTACATAACGAGGTACCTTTAAACTGCTTTGTCTTGAGATCAATAATACATTGAGTTTCCCAAGGTTTTGGATTTGTTAGTAGGTCGTCAAGGGAATTCCACCAGTGAATCTGAAAGAAGTGTTAGAAAAATTTCCAACAAAATGTTAAAACTGATTGATGCTTATTATCAGCTATTGGTTGCATACACCACCCTTACAAACTGTATTGATTTAGATAACATTTCTTCACCACAGTAATATTATATTTAATATAATTATAAAGTTTTACTGTGTAAAAAAATGTTGTGTTGACTGTGTATGAAGTTTAAATGCCAGTTTTTAACATAAAAAAGTCCCAAATAATTGAAATTAGGTGAGCAATGTTCTTTTTAATTGTTCTTCATTTAATGTATTTTAGTCCTACTTAAATTTATTAGATGTGGAAAAATTAAAAACAAACCTTTCCATCAGCAGTTACAACTACAATTTGTCCATAAACCGAGCCGACATCAACAACATTATCGATGTCAACAAGTTTTGGAATAAGAATATTGTCGTCAAATTCATATGACAGTGGATCAGATCGAGGGCTATTCTTTAATCCTTGACAAAAAACACAAAATGAATTCAATAGAGCAGGGGTCGGTAACCATTTTTGCACTGCGGATCATTTTTGAAAGTGAAATTTAATCGCGGACCGGACAAAAAACTACAACAAATTTGCAATAAAAATGCCTAAATTAGTTTATCATCCCTGGGACGTGTGGACAAAATGTTTTAAGGCATTTAACCTGAAAAATTATACGGCCCGGTAATGAATTACTTGCAGACCGGTACTGGGCCATGGACCGGCGGTTGCCAACCACTGCAATAGACCACCAAAATTTTGGAAAACACAACAAACAATTATGACACAATACTAAATATAAAGAAGTAATGTTGTTTTAAATTCACATTTATAAGTGGCAAATATATCATTCTAAGTGAAAACATCACTACCAATCACTACCAAAACATCACTACGAGTTATCTCGTAGTTGCCGATCTAACCAGGCTTGCCAGTACTCGTAGTAGACTTATTTGATTGTAACGCGCTTAAAATGAGCTGGCGCCTTGAACTAACGTCGTGGATGAGTTGTGGCAACACCGAGACACCCTACACCAGCATGTTACCTACGAGTTAACGTAGCATGGCACACAAAATATTTCTACCTGATTTCAGAACGCCAATAAAACAATTTGAGCACAACATAGGAATATCCCTTGGCAGTCAGCGTGTTAAAGCAGCCAGATCAAATCAGGCATTCTATTTACAACCAACATCCAGCAAATACTATACCAAGCACACACATAGCAAGTTGGAAATGTTGAACTTACCCCAACCATAGAGTTTTCCACTTTCTGATAGAGCAAGTGAAATATACTTGCCACAGTGAACTTTAGTAATCGTCAAATTCTTCAAAGCCTCCACCAGCATGGGTTTTCTTTTACTTTCTGTGTCTCCAAGTCCCAGTTTGCCGTGGTCTCCGTCGCCCCATGAGAATACCTGCAAAATATTAGTAAATTTATTCTGAAGAAAAACAGGGTCTATTCCAATTAATCAGATAGTCTAGTTATATTGTGAGATTGTAAATGGACCCCCTGATTGAGCACAAATTTCTTAAAAATATTGCATACAAGAATTAAGCCACCCCCCCCCCTATTAGTAAATTTATTCTGAAGAAAAACAGGGTCTATTCCAATTAATCGCATAATCTACTAGTTATATTGTGAGATTGTAAAAGGACACCCTGATTGAGCACAAATTTCTTAAAAATATTGTGTACAAGAATTAAGCCAATACATGATTTGGTTGGCTTTTTAGTCCTGTTCCTGGAAACAAACATAAGTGTCTTAAGCAGGGGTCAGCAACCTTTTTGGTGACGCATGCCAATTTACTTGTTATTTCCATGCGTTAATGACCTCGCATGCCAACGTTTTTCTAAATAATTGTGGTTCATGCCAGCAGATATCAATAATAAAGAGAAAGCAGAGTGTTTTGTGCGTGTAAGGCTGAATTTTAAGACAATGGCATGATAAAAAAGCATAAACAAGCAGTGTAACAGGGTAAATTGTTACTTCATATGAACAGGCAAATCGGTTGGCGTGCCATGAAAAACCACCTCCAGGGGTTGCCGACTCCTGGTCTTAAGCTTGATACACAAGCCTATACGGCCTATGTCTCACCGCCAGCTGTACTGACAAGACTTTACAAGAGGGGTGGGCAACATGTGGCCCTTCATTAAAGGATGTGCGGCCCACAGAGACGCTTGGATTTCAAATGTACTGGCAAACGATTTCAACTATTATATATTTTTGAGCAGATTAATGCGCCTGGTGCTAGTTTTCTGCAACCTGGCAATATGTAGCTAGAATCAAATGCGAATTATACTTGTAGTTAAGCATATTTGGTATGCAACAAAGTGACACCACCTTGTGTTATACACATGTGCAGCCCGTGAACTAATTTTGACAGTTGTAATTGGCCCCACAGTAACAAAGGTTGCCCTGTCCTGCATTACAGACTGAAACAGTGTGCACTGTCCACAGTGTAGTGGTTTATGAATAAATTACATGTAAAAGTGATTTAAGTAACTTTTATTTTACAGTGGAGATTTTGGTGCCGAGGCAATTTGTAAGGAAGGCCCAATAGCTCAGCCTAAAGAGAACACATACCTTTCCATCATTGGTCAATGCCAGTGTATGGGCATCTGCCGTCCCACATGACACAGAAACAACCCTGTGATTCTGTAATCCTACCACAAGCTTGGGCACAAACTGATCGTCGCTGTTGTTGTGTCCGAGGCGACCAAAGTTACCGCAGCCCCAAGTGTAGAGTTCGCCTGCGAAAGTACAAGAAAACCCCCCCCCCTCATTGGTCAATGCCAGTGTATGGGCATCTGCCGTCCCACATGACACAAAAACAACCCGGTGATTCTGTAATCCTACCACAAGCTTGGGCACAAACTGATCATCGCTGTTGTTGTGTCCGAGACGACCAAAGTTACCGCAACCCCAAGTGTAGAGTTCGCCTGCGAAAGTACAAGAANTTGCATTCAAATAAAAATCTACATTGGAGAAATACATTACTTTTATCTGGTATATATTTAGGATACTATTATAATTACAATGATCACATCTGAACATTGCACATACCAAGATCCTTTCATGAAATGGAGCCAATTTTTGATTTTAAGTTACAAATAGCATTAAAATTTGAGCATAGATGATTGGCTTTTTAGCCTGTTCCTGGCAACAAACTTCAGTGTCTTAAGCAGGGGTCGGCAACCTTTTTGGTGACGCGCGCCAATTTACATGTTATTTCCATGTGTTGATGACCTCGCATGCCAACGTTTTTCTAAATAATTGTGGTTCATGCCAGCAGATATCAATAATAAAGAGAAAGCAGAGTGTTTTGTGCGTGTAAGGCTGAATTTTAAGACAATGGCATGATAAAAAAGCATACACAAGCAGTGTAACAGGGTAAATTGTTACTTCATATGAACACGCAAATCGGTTGGCGTGCCATGAAAAACCACCTAGCGTGCAAACCTTGGCACGCGAGCCAGAGGTTGCCGACCCCTGGTCTTAAGCTTGTTACACAAGCCTATACGGCCTATGTCTCGCCGCCAGCTGTACTGACAAGACTTTACAGCAGGGGTGGGCAACCTGCAGCCCTTCATTAAAGGTTGTGCGGCCCGCAGAGACGCTTGGATTTCAAATGTACTGGCACATGAGTTCAACTATTATATATTTTTGAGCAGATTAATGCGCCTGGTGCTAGTTTTCTGCAACCTGGCAATATGTAGCTAGAAT